>JAKTWC010000011.1:0-207482 GCA_030560865.1 Nadsonia starkeyi-henricii | reverse complement strand
CCGTAGTGGTGGTAGAATAAGTATCAGTTTCCGTAGTGGTGGTAGAATAAGTATCAGTTTCTGTAGTGGTGGTAGAATAAGTATCAGTTTCCGTAGTGGTGGTAGAATAAGTATCAGTTTCTGTAGTGGTGGTAGAATAAATATCAGTTTCCGTAGTGGTGGTAGAATAAGTATCAGTTTCCGTAGTGGTGGTAGAAGCAGTTAGAGTGGTGGTAGTGGAAGCGGTAGTTGTTGTCGACGCAGTTAGAGTGGTGGTAGTGGAAGCGGTAGTTGTTGTCGACGCAGTTAGAGTGGTGGAAGCGGTAGTTGTTGTCGACGCAGTTAGAGTGGTGGTAGTAGACGCGGTAGTTGTTGTCGACGCAGTTTTAGTGGTGATAGTGGTACTTGTGCTGGTGGTGCACGCAGTCGAAGTGGTGTACGCAGTTTTAGTGGTGGTCGCAGTGCAGGTTGGTGGTGGGGGTTGCACATTACGAATTTGAAGTGTCGTCCAGCAATATTGAGGGGCATCACAGGTGGAATCACAGCCTGTTTTATAACTGGAAGAACTAGATTGACCATTAGCGTTCCAATCAAATTGGAAATTAGCTGCAGGAGCACACCAAATACCATTAGAATAAGTTGCAGTGACGGCTTGAGTGGTGGTGAAATCCATCCAATCACTTGAACTGGACCCCTGAGAACCTTTGGAATATAGGACCTGATTGTTAGGAATAGTAAGCGTCACTTTTTGTAGATTGGCATTACTGAAGATATTGGTTGACGACAACTTGACATTGTAAACAACATTCCAAGTATTACCTGAAACTTGTTCGGCGGACAAGCAGGAGATATCAACTGGGGGAGTGCCCTTATTGAAGTTTGGGCTACAATTGGCATAGGGAGTAACACTATCGGCTGATACTTGACCAAGGGCCAGTAAAGCCGCAGTAGCTAAAGATTGAAGTCGTACCATTGGGTTTTGGTGACTGAAGAGAATAGAGGAAAAATGAGTGTATGGTTTGACCGAGAGGATCACCAGTATTTATAATAAATGGCTCGTTACTTGACGGGCAGTTGACCAAATTTGGTGATGTAATTATCTCGTGATTACTATAACAATAGTGTTACAATCACATCCTTAAAAAGTTTCGTTTAGTTTTTTATTTTTCCTAATAATATCTAAGCTTCGTTTTGGGTCGTATATTAAGTTTGTTTATTATAATAGTGATATAAAATATAATAATTTTATCCTTTATAGCCTCGTGCCAACTGTTTCAGAGAGGTGAAAAATATAAAATATTTTGTAAACCATAACTCTATAATAATGCAGTTGAATTGGGATAAGGGTATCATACCCAAAAAAATAAGAAACCAGAATGAGTGAGTATAAGAAACGTTAAACATTTATATTCTCGGTTGTTCAAAATTGCATGTTCTCTTTTGACGATTTTATTGGAAGATCTGATTCTTAAAATAAATTCTTTAATCTAATTAACGGGGTTATTGAAAAACCAACGAGGAATGCTGAGTTATACTATAATTAAGAGAGGAAACGAATCTCTTGTTTAAAGATGATATGTATCCATTTAATTCAGGCAAATACACTTCTCTCCTTCGAAGAATCATACGGCTGGGTAGAAACATTAGGACTGCCTCTTACAATTGGCATTGTTAATACAGATACGCTATCTAACAAAACTCAAACCTTAAATTAACCACAAAACTGTTTCATTCAGTTGAAAAGGTGGAAACTAGTAGTTTATGTGTTGAATTATGGCTATTTCTAAAAATGGACGGCTCAGAGTAGTGTAAATGCTGCCACGGTATACAATGCAGAGACAAATACCAGTGACGAGATTAGAATTCTTCAATAAAAAAAAGTAAGAATAACCGGTCACCAAAGGTCTCTTCATTTTCAATTTGCGTAAATAATTTCTTTATTTGCCATACAATTAATGTTAAAAAATAAACCAATTTTGGTTGTTCGCGGCTAATAGTTTTGGTGATAGTTAGTTCTATGAATCTAAAGTTCACAAATCAATCTGGTTCCATGCCGTCTTAGATTAATGCATTATCATGCACGATCCGCATGTTTTCTCAGGCACACACCGCCTGTGAGGGCTAAGAACCGAGCTCAAAATGAAATACGTAATTGCTAGATTGGCACATACCACAGAAGGCGGTTATAGGAATGCAATAAAAATTATCTCCTGTATTGAGAAATTGAATGAAAAGAAATCAGCATTTGGATTTAACGGTAAGAATGATATACGGCGTTTTGGATTGGGATATTATTATAATCTCCCCCAGGCTTTTTGAATACGGCCTTATTTTGCCTCGTTTTTACTGCATTATTTTTTGTTCTGTTTTCTCACTCTGATCCATGCTTCGTTGGGACCGAACCTCGCTGCTCATGTGCGGCATTTGGCGATATGTATACTTTGGGATAATTATCTCTGATTGTATGCGCTCCCACAGAGATAATTATCCGAAAATATGAGGGTACGATCTATAAACCTTCCTCAACTAAGTTTACCCCGCATTATTGCAATATTGACAGCCATCCTTAATGTCACTTCTAGAGCCTATTAAAGTTCCTGCTAGTTCACACCCTGAGACCCTCTCCCTCCCTGAATGCATTGTTTACACCTTAAATTTTACTTTATTTTATTTTTTTATTTATTTTATTTGTCTAATTTATTTATTTTATTTTATTTTATTTATTTTAGTTGTTTTATTTTTAATTTGTATTATTTATTTTATTTATTTATTTTATTTATTTATTTATTTTATTTATCTATGTCTTTTATTTATTTTGCCAACCTGATTTTGTTTATTTATTTTATATATTTTGCCAACTTGATTGCGCTATACAAACTTAAAGAGAAACTGAAAGTGGCTACTTTCACAGGTTATTATCACTTTAAACTTTACCTACCTTTCTGAGAATAAGATGTTTGATCCCTCCACACATTTCTCAGTACTACACCCAATGATGCTACCAGCAGACCCCTAACCCCCCTTGGGAAGTACTCGCAGGTCTCGTGGCCTCTGTCACGGATACTGGACGCAATGAGAAACTGAACTGGTAGATGAAGCATACCATAATCGTTATGCTTCTTTTAGTCAGATTCCTGATTAATATCAGAGATAATTTGTATAATTCGATTGATTCTATTATTTTTATTTCAACCTCAATCGGTAAATACGATTTATTTCCACCTCAGGTTGTGTCACGCCGCGTTGATTTTTTACCCCATAACTATGTCAGTTTAAACCTTTCATATTTTAAGGTTTTATGTATCCTTTGGGAAAACATCACACGACTACTTGGCTTCGAGGTTTTTATGCTATTTAATAATACCTATTATAGTGATTCTTCTGGTCCTACTTGTTAGATTTTGTATTTAATATATCTCTTCAATACATAAATTAGTTACTACATTAATTCTAGAATATCATACGGGCTTGATTAGCTAGTATATTATATATATACGTCCTGGGCTATTATGGTGTGTTCTCCTAATAGCCAGTGCAGCTGGTGTCTCTAACAGCTAGCCAAATTGTTCTTGGTGTTTTCTCCAAAGAATATATTTAGTGGATGTGTTCTTCTGCTAGATAAAATTAAGTGTTAAATGTCCCAACGTTCAAGCTGCATGACGTAGTTCTATGCAGCTCTGCCGGGATTATATATGCGGCCCTCGGGAATAAAAGAGGCCGGCGTTGGGACAATCGGCGATAAGCCACATTCAGATATAGGTAGATAATTGTATTAAATTAATCTAGGCTAAATCTGAAACCGGGAAATTTGTCCCGACTCTTTGTTTTCTAAGAGTCTTTTTCAAAGAAAATATTGCCGATCTGAATATCCCCCACCTTCGTGAGGGATATTAATGAGACAACAAAATTTTCTAGCGAATCAAATCTAATTTGGTTCACCCCGGGAGAATGGGAAGTTGTGAAGGTCGGAATAGAAAGAACTATAAGTAGAGGACTCCTGTCCTCTGGTTTAGTTAATAACTGATTATCTGATTATATTAGTATCTTTCTACTACTACCTTTTAACTTCTCATTCTCCCATTTTTTTACGTTAAGACCATTTACAATGTCCAACTCTCCTTACTCCCGTGATTACCGTCCTGTTTAGAAAGAATCATAGGATTACGACACTACTAAGTGTTAACTCTTTTTAGCTGTTGACCCTTAGCGTGGCCATCCTCCATTTTTTTGCTAATTTTTCTTTTCTCTAATTCAAAAACCTCTTCTAGCGGTTCTCCTTCCTGTATATAGTTTACCTTCTTAACCAAATAAATAATCATTTCACTAAACACACTGCTGGGAGAGAAAGCAACTAGATACCTTGTTTTCAATAATTAGCAACACATGGTTATTATATTAACTCACGCACAGTAACTATCCATAACACCTAATTATCATCTTGAATCACGTCTATATGTCTTGACTATAAATTAGAGAAGTGTAGTACAAACATTAAGCTCCTCTTAATGAGTATACCTAGTACTACCAAACATGAGGAGCGCTCTTATATTCTTTTCTTCCTAAACTTGAGTTTTAATAATTAAAAATCTTAGCTTTAGTAGAATATGTTCTTTGAGTTTTTGTTTAGGATGCATAATATAATTTGGGCTTCTATACTTTACCATTATATAAACAAGGGTAACCAATTTGTACCGCATTCTTCAGAGAAAATTCTTTTACAGTTGTGTCGAGTAAATTTAATTATAAGGGATAGTTAAGAACCCACAAAGTTTCTATAAATCGCAAATCTTTTTCATTTACTAAAAAAACGTACCTCTCCTTGAAATAACAGTCATCTACCAAACCCTCTTCAATCAACGAACAGATAGTGTATATATTTTGGAGTTTTCTATAATTCTTTAGAGTGGTAAAATGAAACTGCGATATGAATTACAACCAGGATAACAAATGGGTATACCCGACAACTGGGTATTATGGCTGGATATTACTAAGCCAGAATGCCAACTTCAATTGGTATTCACCCTATCTACCCGCAACCAATGAAAAGAACAATTGATGTTCTACGCCGCATTACCAAAGGGCATCACGTGCGGCGAACTGTGTTTGAGTCCGCCTGATTACCCGATAACCCTAAGATCTCTGCTAAGAGCGAGAGAATTGAAGAATACAGTTTATGCAGCGGTATAATCTTATCCTCGAGGCTGGCTGAAGTCACGATAATTTAATACTGAGGGTCTAGATTTGCCCTTTAGAAATCGTTAATCCAGTAGGGCTTTCATCAATTGAGCTCTTTTTGCCTAATGAAGATCTTAAAGCTGTTGAACCCGCTTATCAAGTTTGGAATTTGCAAAATTTTGTTCTGATGGGCTGATGAAAAAAAACTCTATGTTGTATACCCTATTTATTTCTCCGTAGTATCTAGAGACTCATTTGAAGCATGTGGCTTCTTCTGGATGTTCCTTGACATTATGGTTAAGACTTGTATTTAGTATGGAGTTCAGTCCTGGATTGGTGAGAGGTGAAAGTATCGCTAGTAATCAATTCATCTGAGTGAGAATGAATGTAGCCAAACACAGCCTTTAAGGCCATTTCAATCATCAGCCTTCACCACAAATATCTGCTCAATGGAAAGCTGGTAAGTCTCGATCAATCTTGGTCTGGCATATTGTGCTGCGTATACCTTTTATCTTCCAATATATAAATAAGCATCTTTTCTCGGAAACGCTCCTGGCGATTTTATTCGTTGGAGTTAATAGCTATCTTTTAGAAATTACAGCTCCCTAAAGTCGCTAACAGTAATCTATAAATCTTTGGTGGTAAGTTCCCATTTTGGCGCTTATTATTCTGGTATTCGTGCTAATCAGAATTAGCTATGCTTACTTCATTTTGCAAGTAGATTGCCTAAAGCTATTTATGTTTTTCTGCGTAATAAACCACTAACCCTCAACCATCTTTTAGAACTACAAATTGATCTATAATAAAATGAAATCTTGTTCAAGTTAATTTACACTCTCTTCATCGCTATTTTTGCCATTAGTTCCCTTTCTGCCGTCGATTAAAGAAAATTCTTGACTATTTAGGGTTCACCTATTCAGGATCTTCTCAAAAGAATTCATATGTTATTTACTAGTTTTAGTGCCACCAGTTCTTCTGGTGTTGCAGCTGTGACTCAGCAACACGAACATTAATATTTCCACTGTGTTCTTCCTCCACTATTACTGGGCATTACTATGCAATTTCCCCGTTGAACTAAGTATTTCGCCAAGTTCTTAAGCTTTATTATCTTCTTTCTTGTCTTTCGAATCCACTACTTCTAGTTATATTGTGACCCCCACTGAGCCAAACGATATATCGTCCACTACAGTTTCCTCGTTATCTGTGCCTATATCTGGTTTTTCTGAATCTTCTCTCTCTCTCCACATCTATTTCTAAATATTCTACCATAACTATTAGTTCTGGATCATATCTCTATACTACTAGTTAGATATCATATATTAATACTACCGGTTTTGTATTTACCTTCAACGAAACAATCAGTAGTCTTTCTAGCTCAGTTCCCTCAACGATCATTATGCCTGGTAGTTTATCTAGTATTGTGACTACCTACAGTATTAATCAATTGAATGTTTCATTCTCTAGCGCTAATTCTACTAGCACTCTTATTTTAGTAATTATACTTGGTCTAATGTTGGTTTCTCGTCGGATAGCGTATTATTTTCTAATACTCCTAGTTACAGGGGTGTTTTACCTTTTGAAGCAACAGTTTTTTTTGACCAACTTCTTAGGCGGCTTCTTCTTTTATCGGCTCCTCTTTCACCAGTGTTTTATTTAATGCTAGTAATCCTATTGGTGGTTCCTCTACAGTTCTTGCTTCATCTATTGGATGTTCCTCTACAGATAGTACCCCATTTATTGGCGATTGGGAAACTTCTCTTGTAAGTAGCTCTGGTAATGGTACTGGTTCTCCTTCCGGATCTCCTGGGTCTGGCTCTGAACCCGGCTCTAGTTCTCAGGCTTCTAATGCTGCTCTATCGGAATCTGCTGCCTATTCTAGATATCTCAATGAAGCTAAGTAACTGTATAATATCGATAGCCTATATTATATATATATCACTGCTTTTCTAATATTTGGTAGTATCTTTCGTCTTGCTAAAACTCAAAAATAAAAGCTCACTTCTATACCGATTTTTTAAGATTTTATTCAGTCTTGATACAATCGCGTAAAGCGTTAAGTTATCAGGCATAGGAGTTCTCCCAAATCGGATGCACATTTTTGCTGATGCATCTAACTTTCATTGTTCCGGGTTTGTTGAGAAGGGATTAAGTCGCTATGCAACCACAGTAATCTGACAATAAGCTAATACAGATTTCATTTATTTTTGATCGTTCTTATTATTTTTTAAATTAGTTGTTAACTTATTGATTCATCTTTAGAAACTGAAACTGGTAAAGTGCTAGATTACTTTGCAGTATCAACTCGGTTCAATCCAAGTAGATCATACAAGCTAGGCCTTTATCATCATTATTCAATAGCTTAATTATTCATGATAGTCACGATTTAAGTGGTATTATTTCATAAGATTACTCATAGACAATATTATATATTTATGAAACCTTCCCTTCGCGAAATTTTCTGAGCTTACCGTAGATTAAACCAAAAAAAAACCGTAGATCGCTATCACAAGATATTGATATCTAATTTTTACTTGATTATTTTATAAATTTATTACTTGATTCCACTTGAATGTAAGAATAATCCAACTTCAGTGAATAAAAAAAATATTGTATATTTTAATGATATCTGCTCTAGTAGACATGGGGGTAGAGCCCCTATCTATCATCGGTAACGATCCTCTCATTACAAATTAAAAGCAAAGAAGCTATTACCTTGTATTGCTGATTCTCGGCTTACTACTCCAATAATTTACTATTCTCAATGCCAGGATAGGAAAAGTCTCTGTCCGCCTGAAGGAATCACCTAAGAAGAAACCAAGTCTGTATATACATAATCCGCCCGCTAATGCGTTATCTATGAACCAGTACAATAAACCAGAACTCAGAATACTAGTCTGCAGATTTTGGGCGTTATTCATACAGATCACTTCGGGGCACAAACGTTAAAGATTCATGTTCCTTCCAGAATGGAAATAGATTAATGCAATCGTAGGTCAATCTCGATACTGCGGAGCTAATTGTGTATCTGACGCATTTGGGTTGAAGGGCCACGTCGCCCTGCGTCTTAGTCATCCTGTTAACGGGCAGAACACAAAATAAAAAGTTCATCCAACGGGGTACGAATTAGGGAATCTCTTGATATCTCTGGCACATACCGCTTACTTACCACTGTATTATAATTAGCTCTATAGTCTCTATTATTCCGATATCTCCTGAAACTATACCTTATCTATCATCTTGTGAACTGAAACCTTCAGTTGGCGTGTCTGTAGCTTGAGCACTTGTCCCAAGTCAAGTCCTTATCTTATTTGCTGTAGTTCCATCCACGCGTCTCTGCGTTGTTCTCCCACGTCCATGCGTACAGTTCAACCAACGGGACTGGCCGATTTTGGTTATCGGCTTTGAGTAAAATATTCGTCGATAATATCGTACTTACAGAATATACTCCTTTCAGAGTCAAAAATTAATGGATATGTATAGCTTATGAAATAATTTAATTCTAGAATTGCTTTTTTTTCCGTTACTAGCTGAAATAATAATTTTAGACCACCCAAGTCATTATTATTCTTTTGCATCTAACGATTACCGAATTTAAAACCTGTTTTTATCGTCTAAGTGATGTACTTGAAAAAGTTATAAAAGGGTAAATAAAATTGATATTTAATTATAAAACAAAAAGAAGTAGAGTATATATATAAATTGGCTAAATAATGAATGAAAAAAATTAAATAAACTAAAAGGATGAAAGTAAATGAATAATCTTAAATAACAAGCATCAATCTATCTGATGGCATAAGAAATTCGATATGTTTTTCCGTCGATCGATTTATTGTTTTGATTATTTATTTCTTTTACTTGGCTAAGACGGGGGCGCCGTAATCGTGATTACCGTAAGTGTTGACTTCCACGGCGGTTTCGTCAATCAAATAGCCACCGTTGGAGGCCCAAGAGGGCTTTTGGGCCAACATGAAACCTTCAAAGAAATTACCAATCTTGTTGATACCTTGTTCAGTTAAGGGTTCCACGGCAGAAATGTAACCATCAGGTCTGACAACCACGAAGGCACCGACATCAGGGTTAATACCGTACTTTTCGTAAGCCTTACCGTGACCCAAATGGTAGGATTGTTCATCAGAGAAAATCTTCCAGTAGTTCATTCTTTGCTTGTGATCTCTAGGACGGAAAGCAGTGGGGAATTCATCATATTCGATATCAGTTCTCTTGGAAGCGTGGACTAAAAGGACTTCAATAACCGAGTCAACTCTGGCGGAAGCAGGAGTGAATTGCTTAATGAAGGAATCCTTTCTGTCAAGGTAATCGCCGAAAGTGCTCATGAATTTGTGTTGCGCCTTATTCTTCTTGATATCACCGGCGAAGTAAACGATTCTCCAACGACCATCGGAGGGCATACGGTCGGTAAGGTGCCAGGGGTGAGCATCGGTTTGATCAACAACTTGAGCCGAATCAAATCTTCTACCAATAGGACAGTTCTTAGCAAGGCTGTTGGTGAAGATTTCGTCTTCAACGATAGGAGCAGGCTTTTCAACTAACTCAGAGGGAGGGTAGTCGACAATACAACCCGAAGCGAATTCATTACCGATTTCAAAAGCACGTCTGAACCCATCCATACTAACACCTTCGACATCCTTACCGGGGATGGCGGGCTTACCGGAAAACAAACGAGATAACTTATAATCGAAGTCGATTAACTCTTGCGCAACCTTACGTCTTTCCAAATCATAAGTGGCAAGAATTTCAGGCTTAGCAAGACCCTTAGCAACGTGGGCGATCTTCCAGCCAAGATTGTAGGTATCCATCATAGAGACATTCATACCTTGACCAGCCTTGGGGGAGTGGGTGTGACAAGCATCACCAGCGATGAAGATTCTGTCATACTTGGAGAACCCAGTAGAAACTCTTTGACCAATTTGGTAAGCCGTGAACCACTTAATATCAGTGACATCGATAGTGTAAGGGTGGAAAATCTTATTGGCGTTGGAAAGAATAAATTCGGGGGTAATCTTAGAACGATCCACACGACCCTTGTCAGCCTTCTTGGTTCCTTCCGATTTTAATTCTTCAGCTGATTTGGTGGCCGAATCACGAGGGGTTTCCTTTAATTGAATGTAAAGTCTGACTAAACCATTTTCACGGGGAATGATCATAATAGAACCATCATTTTCAGAATGAATAGCACAACGGTTTCTGATATCGGGGAAGTTCGTAATGGGGACAGCGTCTAATACACCCCAGACATAATCGGTTTGTTCACCTACCATAGAGAAATCTAATTGTTTACGAACCCAAGAGTGAGCACCATCACAACCGATGACGTACTTGGCGTTAATGACTTCCAAATCACTGTTTTTGATTTGGACTTCCTTTTCTTCTTCACCACCAAATTGACGGAATAAACCATTGGCCACCTTAGAACCGTATTGTTCTTGAACTTCTTCTGGTAAGCTTTGGACAGTAATGGATACAGGGTAGGCAGATTGATCATCTAACTTGGATTCATCAACTTCAAGGGAAAGTGGAAGCTTTGAACGTTCGATCTTGATTTTATCTTGCGACCACTTCTTAATAGCATCGCCCATCCAAGATTCAATACGGCCTTGGTGGAGAACGACTTGCTGGAAACGAGAGATACCAATGACGGAATCTGGAATACGGCCACCACGGGCAATTTCACCCTTGGCGTTGGGGGCCCAGAATGACATTTCCAACATATGGTTAGCTTCCTTTAAGGCACGATCGGCGAAACCGAAAGATTGGAAGACTTCAAGAGTTCGGCTTTGAAGACCATCGGCTTGACCGGCGAATAACTTGGATGAACGCTTATCGATAATACGGGTGCTGACACCGGTACGGGCCAACCAGTTAGCAGCCATGTGACCAGCCGGGCCAGCACCGATGATGAGAACATCAACGTTCGATTGTTTGATGGGTTCTTCAGTAGCGGTCATTATAGAATAAATAGGATTGGTTTGTGTTTGTGGGTAGCTAATTAGCAAAGTAAAAGATGAATAAGTATGAAGAGAGAGAATATACAAAAATAAAAAAACGAAATATCTCAAGGGATGCCGTGGGTATTTATATTGATTCGCATAATCAAACTCCAGGCTTTTCTCACCCGCATCCTCCCCCGCAGTGAGCTTGTTTTCCGTTATTTTGAATCACTATTGTTTATTTCACCAGCCTATGGTCAGCCATATTGGCAGTTAGGGCTGGATCAAGCTGCTCCAGGAATCCGGGGTCTGATCTGATGGTTGTGAGGTTTTGGCAACGGCCGGTGCCCCACGTCGTCGGGAGCCTGGCTAGCGCCGCGCTGGCGCCGCATTGTCCCCTTTTTTGGCTTTGGGTGTTCTTGTTACGTAAGCCCGGCGTCTTTCTTTAATACGGGCTTTGGCTTCGGAGCACTGGATTCATATCCGGGATTTGCGGAAGGCGTCTGGTCTGCCACTAGCTTAGGGGATTGTGGCTGTAGTATATATTCCGGGGAATGGAAAATAATGATAATAATGGCCGTGATCAATGATGTTGGCTCTATCGGCGAGCTTCAGCTATGCAGCCCGTGGTTCGCGAATTAGATTCCCCGGTTCGTAATTAACCTAAGTTTACTGCTGCGGTGACTTTCGTTGAAGCTCTTAGGAATCCACTGGAGCACTTTTCACTCCCTTACTGGACCACTAATCCTCAGGCCGGAGTTTAAGCTTAAACGATCTAATGACTTTTCCGCTTTACCCTTGATTTGCCCCTCCCCCACTTTTTTATGGGAGTTGTTTGGCAACGCGGCTTTTACATCATGCGCCGAGGCCTATAATGAAAATTGACCCCTGAGCTTCCTTCCTGCCGGATTAGCTGTCACGGAGTGCATCCGAATCAAATCTGAGTAATTTTTAATGCCCCACATTAATACGAATGCATGTATTAGCACTAAGCTTGCCTATTATCCGATGAAACATTTATGTTTGGATTCAGTGTGTGGATTGTTTTTTTCGTTGTTTTTGGTGTGTGTGGGTGTGTTTTTATTTGTTTTTTCGTTATTGTTTTTTCCATAGCTTTCTATTTGATCTTGAGTTCATTATATATCATTGGTAGTTTATTAGCTTAACAAACGTGGGTAAAATGAATATAATTATTTTTCAAAACTATTATCAACAAGATTTGATAAATTCTAAATTTAATTGGGGGGGGGGAGATCTTGCATAAGATACCCATACCCCGCGATTTTCTCCATTGGGACGGAAGGGCTTCAAATTTCAAGGTTTAAACCATTTTCTGCTAATACCCTGGTGCCGCCAACCTTTTGTAAAAGAGAGAGCAGAATTGAGGCACCTATAATGCGATGACATAACTCAAAGATGAAATTAATAGTAATTTGACCTTTGTTTTTTGACCATTTGTTTCAAGCCTGTTGAATAATGGGAATGAGGCACTCCTTCGAACCGCCGGTCCGCCATTGGTCCGCCATTGGTTCCACTATTGATCAAATATTCCGTAGGGTAAAAACAATTGATAAGAGTAGGTGAATGAATTTAAATCTATAGAATACAAATAATTAATTAATTTAGATATATTTTTTTAAATGCTTTAATCTGAATAAAATAAGTCCATAACTGTTTTTAGCGGATTAACTTAAATTCATTTGATTTTATTTTAATTAAATCATTTAGGTTGTAGTAGTTTCAGTGGTATAAACACCCATTGTTCTCTCCAAGTGATAATTATTCCATGTACTTTTAAAAATAATTAAAGCAAGCTCAACATTATTACAAGTTCAAAATATATATATAAATCTACTGGATAAGAATAGGATAGATAAATTATGGATAGAAGAAATTATACTCATATTATTATGATATTATTTGAAATCTCATACTTATACCTTTAAAATTAACCATTGTTGCTTCTCTTGTAACCGACGGTTTCCACTCTGGATACGTCAATCTTTTGGGTGGGGTACCAAATCATTTTCTCCATCGGTTTTTCCATAGGAAATGTACGAGGAGTAATCCTTATTGGTTTAATTTCGTTTATTAATTGACCCTAGGTAAAATGTACTTCTATAAATAAGTGAAAATCTATACAAAATACGTTAGTTCTATTAGACTTTGGTAGCCAAGCGGGAGTGTGAGTAAGCCGAAAGAATATATTTGTGTTTGGTGGGGTTTGAATTAATAAAATTCGCTGGGGAAAGTGCGAAGCGTTATCGATTCCTCCCCTTTTTTAAGTAGAATTTTTATTAAGAAGTGAAAAAGTATTTAAACTAATTAAAAGGAAAACTAAAGAGAATGAATAGGATTCCTTAAGAATTACCGCCTTATCTTATACGACATAAAACAACCACACATCCATATTTCAAATTCCTTCAGAAATAAGGGCGTCTGGTGTAGTTGGTTATCACATGCGCTTAGCATGCGCGAGGTCCCCGGTTCGATTCCGGTGTCGTCCAAAGTTTCTATTTTCAAGCGCCAGTGGTTTAGTGGTAAAATTCACCGTTGCCATCGGTGAGCCCCCGGTTCGATTCCGGGCTGGCGCAGCTTGATTATCATCCGAAATAGTTTAGTGGCTAGAATTTGCGCCTGTCAGAAATTTAATTTCAGCACGCGTGGGACCGGGGTTCAATTCCCCGTTTCGGAGTGTCTCATTTTTTTGAAGTTTATTGTGCTTCTAAAATTATACTTATATTTTTGGTTGGTGAGAATCCTTATGGTTCCCTGTAAGATATTAATATCTATATCGATGTTTCCATTAGTTTTTATTTGTCGGACAACCTATATATATCACTCAATACCCTATAGTCAATTAATTGCCATAATACACTGTCTTGGCTGGGCGTGTGTGTGTCCCACCTATTCGTACTCACTTTGGCATACCTAGAGACACTTGGTAGATACTCGTGCAACGCCCGATCTTCCACGCATGTGAAGAAGCATTCCATTTCCGTATTGTTTTTTGTTATACAAGACATTGATGAATCTGGCAACGTCCGTAACTCAATTGGCAAGACATCTGGCTGGAAGCGCTCGGTCGTTTCTACCCGATCGACAAGCAAAGAAAAAGACGGAGTTTTGTATTATCTGTCGCCAAAACCCGGAGTATTTTCCAGATAAGCCAATGCACACCCCACCTCGATGTGGGGGGAACGAGATCAGATTAAATCCGGACTTAGCGCGACATAATGTCGGGGCTCAGCCAGACCAGGAGGTGCGGGGCCCCCGCGGCGTGCGGGTTAGGGCTGGAGCGCCCCACGTCACCGGCAGGGCGGTGAGTCAGCAGCGATTGGCTGGGGCAAAGGCCGCTTTTCTGGGGTCCCATCGGCTTAACCTCCTGGGCCAACCCCGGCCAGCGCAGTGTGTGGTTCATCCGACTTTGTGCTATGCTAACTGCCACTGCATGTCCCCGGGCCTTATATAAGGGCTTGTATCCGATCCTTACCAGACCCTTCAGCAACCCCCATACTATTTCGTTATCGAGCCAATTGTCTGCCAAGCGCTTGCTATCAACGGAATCAGAACCCTCCACGAAACCCCCAAACACCACCCATAATAACAACCACAACAACCCTATAATGCCCGGCAATACTAATCGTTTCGGACTCGAGAACCAGGTGCAACGTAACCCGCATCGCGACTTCAAGGCCGTCGAGAGATCGCGCCCTGATTTCGATCAGGAGGCCTCGTGGGAATATACCAAGACCATTAATCCCAATTGGGAGGCCGGTAGTGGCGCCAACAACGACTCATGGAAGGAACACAGAAAGATTGAAATCGATCCTTACCAAGCGGGTCGTGATCCGGTTGATAATTATAAATTATTAATTTCTGGCATTACCCCCCGGTTTATTGGCTTTGTATCCACGGTTTCCAAGGACGGCAAGAGTCGTAATTTAGCGCCCTTCAGTTATACTACGGTGGTTAATCACGATCCTCCGATTTTCGTTATCGGCTTCTCCGGCGGTAGGGGTACCCATAAGGATACCTGTAAGAATTTACTGGAGACCGGTGAATTAACCATTAATGTTATTTCAGAATGGTTTGTTGAGGCCGCTAATTATACTTGTCTTAATGCCCCCTATGGCGTCGATGAGTGGAAGTTATCCGGGTTGACCCCACTGGAATCCAAAAAGGTCAAGCCGGCTCATGTGGCCGAATCGGCCTTTTCTATTGAAGCTAAATTGATTCACTCACATGAATGGATGTCCAAGACTGATCCAACTCGTCCTACGGGTACTTTGTGTATTGTGGAGGGTGTTAACTTCCATGTGCGTGAGGATGTGGCTAATGACAAATTAAATATTCTTGATATTGATGCTCTTAAGCCCGTGGGTAGATTAGGTGGTATTACGTATAGTAGAACTACAAAGGGCTTTGAAATGACTAGACCCGATTATGACGAAGATAAAATTAAGAATTTACTCAATGGTAAATAGGTTTTAGATGAAAATTTTCATTTTTATTTTTAGTTAATTTATTTCAGTTACCAAAAACCGCTTTTAATTTATTATTATATTATCATTTATTATTATATTACCATTTATTATATATATATCCAATTAATAAACGAATCTATAAAGGAAAACAACATTTGATTTTATTATTATTACTATCATTAAATATTAAAATTATTCGTTAACAAACAAGGCGGCATAACCTTGACCAGTAGAGGTACACATAGAAATAACGCCTAATTCACCGTTAGTGGCCTTAAGACCATTAAGCAAAGTGGAGATAACTCTACCACCGGTGGCACCCAAGGGGTGACCAATAGCAATGGCACCACCAAAGGGATTAACCTTTTCGGGACTACAGCCGATCTTATCGATACAGTAGAGCGATTGGGAGGCAAAGGCTTCGTTTAATTCAAAGATATCAATATCCGAGACTTGCAAACCGGTTCTCTTGAGGAGTTCAGGCACGGCATAAGCGGGGCCCACGCCCATGATATGCGAGGGCACACCGGCGACATAAGATGTAATAAAGCGAGCAATGGGCTTGATTCCCATTTCTTCGGCCTTGGCTCTAGTGGTAAGGAGGACGGCGGAGGCACCGTCGGATACCTGCGAGGCATTACCGGCGGTGGTGACACCCGTGGCTGAGAAAACGGGCTTGAGGGTAGATAATTTTTCTAAGGAAACGGTGGCTCTAATACCATCATCCTTTTCGATCGATGCCCAACCGTCTTCCACGAGGGACTTTTGACCATCCTCACCCACGATTTCCTTCATCACACGGGCCTGAACGGGGGCAATTTCGTTTGCGAAATGACCGGATTCAGTGGCCTTGGCGGCCTTTTGATGCGATTCGTAAGCGAATTTATCCTGAGCTTCACGCGCGATATTAAATTGCGAAGCCACGTTTTCACTGGTGATACCCATTGACATGACAACATCCTGGGCCTCCTGGACAGGGGAGTCCTTGAGAATGGGGGAAATACGGGTGGGAACACCACGGTGTGGGAAATAGTCAAAAGTCATGGATTCCACACCGGCGGCAATACCCACATCGACCTCACCGGCACGAATGGTGTTGGCCATATAAGACAGAGCCTGGGCCGAGGAAGAGCATTGACGATTGATGGTGTTAATGGTAGTCGTGGTAGGGAAGCCAACGTGTTTGACGGCCATGGCACTGGCCTTTTGTCCGCCCAGGGTTTGTAAAACGGTACCCACTAAGATATCATCCACTTGAGACTTGTCAATACCGGTCTTTTCAACGGTAGACTTGAGGATTGAGGCTAAGAGCTCTTCAGGGTACATGTGGGCTAAGCCACCCTTGACCGAGCGAGTAACGGGGGTACGCAGCGCCGACAAAATGACAATGTCAGATGGTGATTTGGTGGTAATAGCTTTAAGACCTTGTTTGAACATTTTGGTGGATGTGTATATGTTTGTGTCTGTGGGGAAGAGGGAGGAATATGCGGAAAAAAAGACGGAAACTGAGGAAGAAAAAAAGGAAGAAGGAAAAAAAAGACGGAAACAAGGAGGGATATATGTAAAAAGCCCCCAAATAAGTCGGTCAGTAAGTCCGTCAATTACCAATATCACCCAAACGCCATATCAACACGATAATGATAATTCACTCTGCCTCGAAAGCTCCCGAAAGCCCCCTAAAGCGCTCCGCAAGCCCCATGGCCACAGAACCCCAGACACCATTCACCATACACTACCCACATCCAGCCAGAACGCGATCTCCGAGATGCTGAGGGTTTAAAGTTGATGCGGGCCTCGAGGGTTAGGGGGTCACTGGCGGGCTCATGGCCTGTCACCCCGGCGTCTGTTTCGGCTAAATGGACGGGCTGCCATCCACGGAGGGGCCATTTATCCGGGGTTTGGTGCTGAGCCTGCTGTTTTGGCGGTGAGACAGCCCCTTTCGGCTGGCGGGGGCCCGCCAGCCGCGCTGACTTGGGGTGCCCGCCGCACGCTTTGGTCCCAGCGGATCGCGCAGTCCCCGCGGCGCGCTCGCTATCGGGCTTATTTCCGATATTTACCTTTTTCCCTTTCCTGGGCTGGGGCCCCGCTGACGTAACCCGTCCCCCAGCGTTATCGGATGGTGGTATAAATACACGATGCCCTGATCCCCCTTTTCTCTTATTTCCGAGCCGATATATTTTATTAATTCTATATATTTATTACATTTGTTTTCTTAATTGCATAAAATGGCCTTTTCGAGTCTTGTGAAACGGGCGCTTTATGCCCCCATAAGTCTCTCGCCCGCTCGTGGTATGGCTAGCTTGAGTAATGCCAACTCCAAGGTAGTCAATTCCGTCCACGACGCTATCAAGGACATTCCCTCGGATATCACCCTTTTATGCGGTGGATTTGGTCTGTCCGGTGTCCCCGATACCCTTATTAATGCCGTGCGCGATACCCCGTCTATTCAGAATATTACCGTGGTATCCAATAACGCCGGTACTGACGGTAAGGGTCTTAGTCAATTGTTAGTTACCGGCCAAATCACCAAGATGATTTCATCTTATATCGGTAGTAACAAGACCTTTGAAAAGATGTACTTGACCGGCCAAATCGATTTAGAGTTAACGCCCCAGGGTAATATCGCTGAAAGATGTCGTGCCGGTGGTGCGGGTGTGCCTGCCTTTTACTCGGCTGCCGGTGTCGGTACTTGGATCGAAGAGGGTAAACTCCCCGTTAGATACTCGGCCGATGGTAAGAGTGTGGTCAAGTTCAGTACTCCTCGTGAATCGCGTGAATTCAATGGCCGCAAGTTCCTCCTTGAAGAGGCTATTGTCGGTGAATACGCCTTTGTTAAGGCCTACAAGGTCGACACCCTCGGTAACTGTTGGTTCCGTGGTTCGGCTCGTAACTTTAACAGTGTCTTTGGTAGAGCCGGTATCAAGACCATTGTCGAAGCCGAACATATCGTTCAACCCGGTGAGATCCCCTTTGAAGATATTCACTTGCCCAGTATTTACGTCCACAAGGTTGTTCAATCCACCACCCCTAAGGAAATCGAGTTATTGACCCTCTCTGCTGATTCTAATGCTGCCAAGACCGATGCTGAACCCCAAAATGAAGCTGCTAGAGTCCGTGAACACATTGTCCGTCGTGCCGCTAAGGAATTCAAGGACGGTGGATTTGCTAATTTAGGTATTGGTATGCCCACTTTAGCGCCTAATTTCTTACCTGAAAACATTCACGTTTCTTTACAATCCGAAAATGGTATCTTGGGTATGGGCCCCTACCCTGATGCTGGTGACGCTGATGCTGATTTCATTAATGCCGGTAAGGAAACGGTTACTATTAACCCCGGTGGTTCCGTCTTTGGCTCGGAAGAATCCTTCGCTATGATTAGATCCGGTAAAGTGGATCTTACCATTCTTGGTGCTCTTCAAGTTTCCGCCAAGGGTGATTTAGCCAATTGGGGTCTTCCCGGTAGAATCAAGGGTATGGGTGGTGCCATGGATTTGGTCGCCAATCCCTCCAAGACTAGAGTTGTCGTTCTTTTGGAACATGTCGATAAGAAGGGTCGCCCCAAGATCTTGAACGAATGTGTTTTCCCCCTGACCGGTGTTAAGTGTGTTTCTAGAATTATTACCGATTTGGCTGTATTTGATGTCGATGCCACTAAGGGCTTGACTTTGATTGAAATCGCTGAAGGTGTCACCGTTGAAGAAATTAAGGAAAAGACTGAAGCTCCCTTTGAAGTTTCGGCTGATTTGAAGACCATTGAGTATCTTTAAATGTGCACTATATAATTAGATAAATGTGCTAATAGGTAAAAGAACCTATTTTAATGAATAAATGTTTTGCATAAGTAGTTTTTTTTCTTCTTTCATTTCTCCAGAATAACTGGGATCATTTAGATGTAAAATTTACCAAATTATCAAATTATCAAATTGATGAATTTCTTATTTATATACTATACTATCTAAAGGGTATTCACAAATTTGACAATCTCTCTGGCGACCTCATCGGCGGCCTCAATACAATGCCAATGACCAACACCATTCAACACCACGACCTCGGAATTCACAAGACCCTGTTCAATAAATTCCACACAACCCTTATACGGGGCAGTCTCATCCTCTTCACCCAAAATAATCAGCGTCTTTTGTTCAATGGACTTATAATCGGGGACTTGGGCCTTGGCAATCACATTACACATGGCGCTATAGGCCTGGGGCGTATGTGACGAGATCAATTGTCTAATGAAGGCACGGTGGGTTGGAGTCGCGTTGGAACCCGTGGCCTCCAAGGGCACACTATTAATAAAATTAATCAAACTTCCGGTTTCATTAACGATATCCTTTCGTTTGGTGAAGATATCGGCCAATACGGGTATGGGGTGAACGGGCCCAATAAGCACCTGGGCAGTTACCCGGGTCGGATAGTTGGCAGTTAACGTGTTGGCCACAATACCCCCCATGGAGTGTCCGACGATAATGGTCTTGGCCACTTGGTAATGGTCTAAGATAGAAATAATATCCTTGACGATATCATGGATAATGGCATCCGGGTTGGAGCCGTCGGTGTTGAAGAGGAAACAGTTGCCCAGAGGTAAAAGTGCGGGGAGAAGCGCGTAGTAGAAGTTTTGCGATGAACCGAGTCCGTGTACGAAAATGAAGCTTTGCGCAGTAGCGTCAATGGGGGCACCCAAAGTGCTGGAACTAGAGATACCGTTGGCGTAAACGTTTAATTGTGATTTAATAGTCATGATTAATGAATGGTGAATGGTACAAACAATAAAACTGGTGAGATGTGAGGCTATTTATATAAGGTCATCATCTCAGGTCTAGAGGTCAAGCTTCCAATGCGGCGTAGAGACCTTAACCGGATAAAATTAGACGCGCGGCCAATAAATTGAGCAAATTATTAGTAATCTGTAAATAATCTAAGCCGATTATCCGAAATAGTTATAAATTGTATTTGACTAATTAAATTAAACAGCAGAAATGGTGTTATTGTATATTCTACGATTGGAGATTGAAAACAAATAAATAGAAAAAATGAATAATGTCATTAAATGTAAAATAGAACAAAACTATAAACGTAACCAATCAACCGGGGCAGGACCCCAGCCGAATGACAAATAAATACATGAAAAATGAATAATGAAAAATTAGATCAAACAGAACTAAATTCTAGCATGTTGTTCACCAAGACCGGCCTTTTCGTGTAATTCAGCTTCACGCTTCTTTTGGGCAGCGATTCTCTTTGCGGTTTCCTTTTCAGCGGCAGCGGCAGTGGGAAGAGAGATATTGTAGTGTAATTCAGTGGGGATACCATTGGCTTGAAGTTCGGGGGTAGCATCAATGAAATCCACAATCAAATTATCCTTGACAGCAAACACGGAATCGTTGGCAACGTATTCGTCATCTCTGTTGTAAATTTGGGTAATAAGCGTTCTGTAACCTTCGCATGATACTCTCCAGTGGATGTGGGAGGGTCTATTAGGGTGACGGTCCATGAGCTGGAGTAAGAGACCAGCGGGACCATCGTAGGGAATGGGGTAGGAGGTAGGCTTAAGAGCGACGAAGGAGTACTTGCCGTCCTTGTCGGTGTAGAAAGAACCTCTCAAATTGAATTCAGGTTGATTATCATCCTGTTGTTCGTATAAACCGTTAGGGGCACAATGCCAAACTTCAATTAAAGCATTGGCAAGGGGCTTACCTTCAGTATCAGTGACTCTACCGGAGACGAGAGCCTTGGTACCACCAACCTCCTTTTGGATAATGGATTCACCGTTAGCGTAAACGGGGGAGTTTTCACGGTAGAAGGGACCAACAATAGCGGAGTTAGTGTGAGTAGAGTCTTCCACAGAGTAGGTAATATTATCAACTAAGGATTCTAAACCTAAAACGTCCGAGACAAGAATACCTTCATCACGCTTTTCATCAGAGATTTGACCAATAGCATTAAGGAAGTTAACACCGGCCATCCATTCCTCGACGGTAATGTTATTTTCACGAGTGAAGTCGTGGATGTGTTGGATGAGGGATCCCAAGATTCTTCTCATCTTAGGAGAGGTCTTGGGGCCCATGGCGTTAATTACTTCGTTAGTGAAATCTTGTTGGAAGGACATTGTGTGTGGGTATATGCGTGTGTGTGTATGTGATGCGAATGAATCAATCTAATACGGAATTGTAAAAAAATAGATATTTAGGAAGTTAATGGAGACCGTAACTCCGTTTAAATAGTAATCCTATAGTGGGGTAGTCATTGGAAATTACGGGGTTTATTATGGCATTCACGGCGTTTGGAAATTGTGGGGCAGCCCCGCCGCCGCGCAGACCCTCTAGGTTGTGCGGCGGGAACTCGGCGAAAAGGCGAAGAAAAACGAAAAAACGAAAAAAACAAGGAAAATGCGGAAAAAGCAAAAACAACCACAGAAAACGAGAAAAAAAGTCCAAGAAACCGAAAAAGCCCCAGAAGTCGGAAAAACTGGGAAAAGCCGTACAAAAAGCCGTACAAAACCCCCACTGCCCCATCCGCCGCATTGCCCGCCCTCCCGCCGCAGAAGCCGCGAGCCATCGGATGCGACCACATCGGATAACAGACTGGGCCTGGATCAAACCACCCGCGGGTATTTCTAATGTAATTTCGGAAGCGAAAGAGATCTTCGGATCGGAGATATTTCAGCTGAAGATAAGCTCCACTTGGACTTATACATATATATATATATTTCACCACACTCGCTGTAGATCACTACTGTCTTTCGTTTTATCAGTACGCTAGATTTACATTTATCGAATATGACCCAGTCCAAATCCTACGATGTCAAGGCGGTTGCCGCCCAACTATTCCAAAAGTTGATGAACGATTCCTCGTTACCCATTCCTGAAGAAGCCAGAAAGTTGGCCAATAAGGTTAACCTCATTTTCCCTGAAGAAGCTAAGGGTGACCCTCTTCAAGGTATCTTCTTGCCCTGTCCCTTTAAGGAGATGGAAACTATTACCGCTCTTAAGGGTGTGGAGGCCTCCATCGCTAATGCCATTGGTAAGTTGCGATTCGGCTATGAACAAAAGGTGGATATTGATATTGAACATGCTACTCTTTTCCTATTGATGGCTTATTTGGGTTTGCTCGATGGTTGGGGTAAGCAAGATAAGGAAGTCAAGGCCAAGTTACCCGATACTGATTTATTGGCGGCCCAATCCAACCTTTACCGTAGAATGTCGGCTAATTTATACAAGACCAAGAATGATAAGTACTTCCATATTCACGGTTCCCTTGAGGCCGGTACTACTTTAAACATGATTGGATTACCCTCGCACGATGAATCCATGACCGATTACAATAAGATTGTTAAAACCATCGGTGCTGCCGTTAATAAGTTCACGTCTGATGAACTAGAAAAGATGAATAAGGAAAAGAAACAAGCCGGTGTTACCTGTTACACCCGTGAGGAGTTCCTTCAAACCCCCCATGGTAAGGATATCACCAGCGTCCCTTTTTGGGAAGTTGAAACCTTGGAAAGTCAAACCCCCGCTGTGCCCTTCCCCGATGTCAAGATTGGTGCTAACGGTAAGCCCCAAATTTTAGCCGGATTCAAGGTTATTGAATTATGTAGAATTATTGCCGGTCCTACCATTACTCGGGTTTTAGCCGAATACGGTGCTACTGTGATCAAGGTCACCGGTCCTAACCTTTCCGATGTGCCCTTCTTCCAAGTCGATTGTAATATCGGTAAGCACACCACACAATTAAACCTTAAGGACCCCAAGGATCGTGCTATCTTTGAAGAAAACTTGCTCAAGGATGCCGATATTATCGTGGACGGTTACCGTACCGGTGTTTTCGAAAAATTGGGTTATGGTCCTCAATCTCTTAAGGAATTAGGTATTAAGCGTGGTAAGGGTTATATTTACGTTTCCGAAAACTGTTTCGGATTCAAGGGTGAATGGTCTTACCGTCCCGGATGGCAACAAATCGCCGATTGTGCTTCCGGTATTGCCTATGCTCAGGGTAAGTTCATGGATTTGGACGAACCTGTGGTTCCTCCCTTCCCTATGAGCGATTACGGTACCGGTTGTATGGGTGCCATTGCCGCTTTATCCGCTATCTACAATAGAGCTACCAAGGGTGGCTCCTACTGGGGCAAGACTTCATTAATTCAATACGATCTTTTGTTATTGGATCAAGGTAATTACCCCGATTGGCTACAGGATGAAATGAGAAGATTACACTCTAAGGAATTCTTCCAATTGAAGCATTACGATTCCGTGGATAGAATTTCTGCCGCTGCCCTGCGCTCAGTTCATAATCTCAGACCCGATATCCTCGGTGAAAACGCTCGTGGTGGTACTGATAGACACATGGATACCTTTGCCGAATCCGGATTCGGCGGGCCCATTAAGGTGCTCAAGCCTGTGGTTAAGATGGACAAGACCTGGAATGGGTTCAATTGTTCTAGTAGGCCTAATGCTTTCGATAAGCCTGAGTGGTTCTAAATGGGTTCACAATAATGGGCTTAAATGAATAGTTTCTGTAAAGATTACATAGCATAATAATAATAAATGGAAAATACAAAGTACTAGAGAAATTGGAATTTGTAATTGGAATCAAGTTTGGCAGAAAAGCGGCCTGGGCCACTCTGCGCACCCCGCCAAAGCGCGTGTATGTGGCCAGGGGGTTTGGTGGTTCTCAGCCGGCACAAACTCGGGATTTGTACTGAATGAATAAGTTAGGGATAATACCACCGAGGTCCACTCGAGAAGGTTGAGTGGATTTGTTTAATAATCATGACCTGATATCTCTTCTTTGCGGTACATATACAACCGCACGTCGCACATCCCAAGCATGGCACATCCGGCGACGCCTACCCGACGCTTATCCGACGCCTACCCGACGCATGGTTAGCATCCGATAACAAATACTATTACAAATATTATTATGATATCGAAACCCATCCGCCAGACTCGACTTATCGACCTTTAAACTCCAACAAGCCCAATTACTCCATAATGTCTACTGCCGAATACCCATCTACATACACCAACGACGCCGTTAAGTCGTTTATCACCCAATTTTTCAAACTCAGCGACACCGCGCCGCCCTCGAATGGCACCGCTGACCCTTACGTGGCCATGTTCCAACCCCAGGGATACTTGAAGATGGTGGCCCGTGAGGCCACAGGCCATGGTCAAATCACGGAAGTCAGAAAGGGAATGTGGGCTAAGGTTACTAAGCGTCACCATGTGGTGAATAAGGTGTTCCCGTTCACTAGCCCCGAGGCTAAAAGGCAAGAAGTCTTCATTTACGGCTTTGTGGATTATACGCTAATCAATGGTAAGGATTTGAATACTCAATGGTCCAGCCATATGATCTTGGAGGAGAACGCTGAAGGTCAATTGAAGTTGAGCCATTATCAGGTTTATTTGGATCCTACTCCTATGGTGGCTGCCTTGCAATAAGTCTGCGTCAGAGAATGTTGGTCAGAAGAAGCATAGAAGTCAAAAGCGAAGAACCGATAGTCGATTGAGGAAGGTCGAGCCATTGATTGAAAAAAACAAAAAGATTTAAAAAATAATTAACTATTAATAAAGTTAAACTATATTGGCTGTCGCTTCAATCTAACTGATGGGGTAGTTTAGCATATAAAATACAATAAAAATAAATAAGCATCTCAACTCCATTTCAAAATCCAAAAAAAACACAAAAAACCACACCCATACACACAGTATAACACAATTAATTATACAAGATAATAAATAAATAAATAAAAACATAGAACCAGGGGAACCTATGAGTCAAGGACGCGATGGTATATAAACTTGACCAAAAAAAGGGACTGGACCAGGAAGGTCAAAGGCTGGAAGATTGTTTATTTGAGCAAGTATCTTTAATGACCGAGGAAGGTAAACTAACGTCTCTATTTCTAGAACAGACTCACAACCCACGACTGCCCTAAAAATGATTACCGACCAACAAGCCTCTATGCAACATATCCCCACCGTCATTACTACCGGTCTCAAAGAAACTCTGAATCTCCTGAAGGTAATTCTCATGACTGCTTGCTGTCTCATGGCCCAAATCCTCGTCTACTCCATTAATATCGCTGTCATTTGTAACATAGTCGCCCTCGGCGGGGGCGGTCCGTTTATCCACGTTCCCCAATGATGAAAATAGCCATTGATCTAATTCATAAAGCAGCATATCCGAGAGTGGTTGTTGTTCCTGCAGTTGTTGTTGTTGTTGTTGCGGTTGATGTTGTGGTTGTGGCTGGAGAATGGGGGTCAGGCTATCGACATCCCCGGAAGCTGATATTCCAGAGGAAGAATTCAAATCATCACGGGCAACTACTGGCGTCGCTGGACGCGAGAAACGAAGCACGCTATTTCGGGAAACCAACCCATCGAAAATGCTGATATTATTAACACTATTATTAATATCATTCTTATTGTTATTGAAACTGGGAATTCCCACCGCCCCATTATTCGAGACTAATTCAGCCCGCTCGCCCTCGGCCGAATCCAATGATCGGAAATCAGGCTTGAGTGTATCCATAATAACCGCATAATGACTACTTGGGGTTTCCGCGTCTATTTGGCCATTTGCCACCGCTACCCTACCGTCTACTACCAAGGGTTGTGATTGTGGTGGCGGTGGGCAAACTGCGGACGCATACATCTTATCAATGATTTCCTTATACCGTTTAGCGCCCCTATTTTCCTCGCCGTAAGCGGATAGGACCTCCAATCCCGAATGGATAGAATCATCCAGCAAGGCATCAATATGAGGTGATAGTCGGAATGCCTCCAGACAGAGAATAAGTAAATCGTTAAAGATGAAATAAATTAACAAATGAGGCCGTTTTAACTTCACCGCCGCTGAAAAGAACTCGGATACTAATTTGATAGACAGGGTAGCTGATTGGACACAAGCGGAGTAGAATGACGAAAAGGGACCCTGAAGCGGGTGAGCTCGGGATTTGAGTTTCTTGACCTGTGCGACTGAGAAGAAAAAGAAGGGTCGAGTGAGTAAGACGACTGCATTGAGGTGGATGAGGTTCATAGTAAGAATAGAGAATTTTAAATTGGGGTCATTATAAGCGAGGTATTGACCATGATAATTTGACATATTGCCAATTAAATTCTTCAACTGGAACAATGCTGGGAGATCAGCGGACCATCGTTTTAGTTTATTGGCTAATTGTCTAGCCACCAACGATGACAGTTTCCGTGAGGAGTAGATCTCGCAGGTAATTTCATTGAGAATGCCACATACTTGTGTGGTCAAATTACTGATTTGATCATCCAGCGTTTCCGTTAAGGCATTAGCGTCGTTCCAATCGGATTCAATGATAGCAAAGGGTCTACCCAGGGTAACCGACCGTGTACGATCATAAACGTACAATGAGCGCCATAATCGACGACGATGGGCACATATTTCCGGTGGGTAGGATTCGTTGGACCCCTTACGTGATAGACCTAGCGCTTGGGCGAATCGAATGGCGCTACCTAATTGAATCCAGGCCGCGTTACGTTTACAGACAATTTCGTAGAAAATCGCATTAAGGAAATGTGCCTGTACGAGCCAGATATCACCGTCCTCGAATTCATCTAATAGGAGACCCAACCCGGTTTGGAAGAATACGGAGGCGTCGTGAGGTGGTGGGTTAGTACCCTTATAGAAGATAGAACCTAAAGCAAATACGATATTTAATAGGCAGATTTCACTTTTGGATGCCGATAAGGGATCATTGTAGACGCGTACGATAAATCCATGGAGTTCACCCGCGGCAAAGACGTAGGTCGAGGGCGTAACGCTTTGGTTGAAACATTCGACTAATCTCTGGGCTAATTCGAGTGAGGGCAATGGGCTAGGAATTATGGAAGCCCGGTAGATATGACCATCCACCAGATTGAACTGAGCCGGATCCTGGGTGAAGGGCGATTCACCATTGATTTGACGGAACAAACTGCGTGATTGCGCGAGGAGGGATAAAGCGCTGGATTCACCCACGTAGCGAAGGTTACCGAGAGGATCACAGAGCAAACGATCCGCTTTGGTTTGGTCGTTTTTCTCTACTTCATAATCGGTGCTCGTGGCCGTACCATCCACGGCGGTACCATCCACGGCGGTAGCGATAGCTGGTTCTATCGTATCATCAGTAGTAATAGTAGAATTATCCGTATTATCGGTATAATCGGTATAATCAGTGTTATCAGTATTATCAGTATTACCACTATTGCCACTATTGCCACTATTGCCACTATTGCCACTATTATCACTAATATCACTAATATCACTAATACTCGTACTCTCACTAACGATTGGAACTGGGGGCACATTTGGGTCACCCAGCCCCGACTTGACGAGCTGAGGATACGGGTACGGAATGTCCTTGTACTCACATCTGATGCGGATCTTGGAACACACCGTGCACGGCATCCCGCCGTCGCACTTTTGTTTACGCCGTTTACAGGTCAGGCAGGCGTTCAGGGTCCGTTTGCGCTTGGAGGGCTCCACCATGCGTCGCAGGCGACGTCGCGTCTTAGCGTCCAGCGCCGGATTGGTAGACATGGTTGCGGTTGAATAGTGGGGAAGAACGGAGATGAGATGGCAAGATGGAACGGTGTGTGAAGTGAGATCAGCCATCTACGCGACCGCGCGGGGTACACACGCCGTTGGGAGGAGTCGCGGGCCAGTAACGTGACGCGACGCGGCGCTGAGGCCGGCCAGGCCGGCCACAGTTGAGGAAGCCCCACAGCGCCCAACGCGCTGTCGAACGAGGTTTTCTTGGGTTTGATGATGTTTTCCCGGAGGTTTTGTTTTGCTGGCGGCGCACCGAGCCTTTGCGTGCTTCGCGAGGCACTTATCGAGGTTTTTCCAGTAGTAATGGGGTTAGCTCTGGTTGGGGGGTGGTCATCATCATTATTATATTGTTATTATTATATTGTTATTATTATATTGTTATTATTTTATTTTTATTATTATTATTTCATTATTATTATTTCATTATTATTATTTTACTGTTATTATTGCTATTTCTTTATGCTACACTATATATTTGCATCGGCACCCACTGGAGGTTTGGCTGGCTCTCTCCGCGCGGGCCGTCTGGGTTCGGCCGATGTCTCTGAACGCGCCGTAGCTGTAGTGTGGCCGTAGTGTAGTCTATCTATCTACATCTGCCGTCCATTTATTACCCGTATATTGTCTATTATCCATCTATTGTCTATTGTCTATCATCGATCTACCGTCTATCGTCTGTTTCTACTATATGCCATACACTATATACCGTCCCACTATCTACCAGCAGATCCAACGCCCAACTTACCCTGCCGCAGAGTACCAATTTTTCAACCTTCTCACACATCAAATCTCCATATCACCAACCCTCTAATACTGCGAATTCGACCTTCCTCCCCCCCCCATATAAAACCCGCGTACGATGAACCTATCAAACACTCTGACCGCATCGCTGCGTGCTTTCCGTAACCCCAATGCGCTGCAACCCAGTTTAAATTCGATCCCCGCGCTTTTAACCCCAGTTAGAACTGCCACCAAGAAGGCCGGTGGTGGTCGTACCAACAATAAGGATTCCGCCGGTCAACGTCTAGGTATCAAGGCCTCGGACGGTGAACGGGTTAATGCGGGCCAAATTCTCTACAGACAGAGGGGTACTATCTTTTACCCCGGCGAACATACTGCCATCGGTCGTGATCATACCATTTACGCCAAGGAACCCGGTTATGTTAAATACTACTATGATCCCTTCCACCCTAAGCGTCGTCTGGTGGGTATTACCTTTGATCGTCAAGCTAGTTTACCTACCCCCCATTTCGCGCCCCGGGCTAGACGATTCGGTCATGATCTTATTACCCTGCCAGTAGAGGCCGCTAAGGAACTCCAATCCATGAGCCGCAAGGAATATTTAGCCCAAGATGAGATTGCGGAATTTCAACAACGTCTAGTGGCTAACCAAACTCAACGTAGATCTTTATTAGAGTCCCGTTTGGTAGAATTGGGTATTTCCGGTGAGCATTTACCCTTGGCAGTCAGACGATTTGATGATATTCGTAACTATTTAACCTCGGGCCGTAGTAGCCAAGACGCTTACAATTTGACCCTTCGTGGTATGCGTGAGGAAATTCAATTATCGGTTCGTTTGAATAAACTCAGCCCCGAAGCCGCCGAGGCCCAATTATCTGAATTGACCACTTTATCGCAACAATGGGATTCTATGATCATGTTTGACACCCGCGCTGAACTTCAACCCTTCCTCACCACTGCTGAACTCGAAGCCATGCGTTCTAAACTCATCCAACAACTTGAGGATATCACTAAGAATATCTCCGTCAAGACCCGCGGTATCAAAAATCAAATCAATCAAATCTTGACCGCGCCCTGTTTCTCTAAAAAGGACCAAACTCATCTCGCCAGATTTTATTCTCGTACCATTTATAAGGACATCGTCGCCGATGAGTCCAAGCCCGAACAATCCAAAAAGAGCCTCTATCAGGCCGCTAAGGACGGCAAGGGGTCTATTGTGAAAAAATTCAACTACGAGACCGAGTCCGTGGATGTCATTCTTAGACAGTACCTTTAAGAGAGAGAGAGATAGGTAGATAGGTAGATAGATAGAAGAGGGTTGTGCGGTTGTGTATGTAATGCTGTAAATATTATTATTATTATTATTATTATTGTTTCGGGAAGGTTATCGTTTGGGCCCTTTCCTTCAACGCCTACACGCTAAACCATGTCCATAAAAGAAAATGCCACCATCCATCATCCATTCTTACACTGGCAATTTGAAAAAATTTAGGGGTCTGATATTTCAATTATGAAATTTACAAAAAAATCAGTTAAACAAATTAAACGCACGCACGCACACATTCTTTCTCTCTGAACTTTGATTTAAAAATATATATTTTATTATCTCTCTTTTTTTTTATTATTTTTATTCTTTTTTTCATACATACATATACTCTGTCTCTCTCTCTGGCTGTCTCTCGGTATGGTTAGAAAAAATGGGTATACTTTCTACTCGTCAAATGAATATCCATGTCCATCTTGAACGCATTCAGTTCTTCTTTAATCTGATGCGCCATCGCCGGGGTCAGGAAATTACAAGTGGCGGGCTCGGTGGACCTATCGTATACTTCAGGATCATAAGTATCATAGATGATGATTCGGGATGAGAATGCCACGCGGGCTGTGGTCGTAGCCGTCGTTGTTGTTGTGGTCTTTGTCGAGGGGGGTGTCTGCGGCGAGACGGTTGATAATGATGATGGCGCCGTCACACCCGAATTATTACCACTGGCCAGATTAGACTTGGACGACGACGATGAGCTTACTGACGTCCGGCTTAGCGACCGTCTATGTGTTTTTCTCATCGTCGCCGTTGGAGTCGTTGGAGTTGTTGGATTCGTGGGCGACGTTGGCAGGCTAACTCCCCCCCCAGTGATATTCAACCTTTGTTGATATATAGGGTGGTAATACGTTGAACTAGATGCCGGTGACGGTGAAGATGACGATGAAGAAGATGAAGAAGATGACGATGATGATAATGACGATGTTGGGGTAGAGGCAGCAGCAGCAGTAGCAGCAGCGGCGGCAGCGGCGACGGCAGCGGCGGCAGCGACGGGGTTTACAACCTCACGTATCAAAGGAGTCTTTTTAATATTAACCACTGGTTTAGGGGTAGCAGCCGACGTATTAGAAGGGAATTCAAACGATTCTAATCCGGGATTATTTGTGGTGGCGGTTACATCCCTAATTTCAATAGCCTTTAAGGAAACATTAGACTTTACCTTACTTAACTCCTCAGTAATATCCTCCACATCCGGGTAGGTACCGTTGGAGTCGTCGAATTCCATGGATACCTTTTTAAGGATCCCCTTTGGCTGATAATCACCAGTGGGTGGAGGAGGTGTACGAGGCACTGGCACTATTTGACCACGATTGGTGACATGAACTTCCTGTGGATTGGGTAAAGTCAGCCCACCGCCATCTATTGGGGTTTCCCTACCTTTACCACCCTCAGACGCGGTAGTGGTCGTATTACCCGATGATGATGACGATGATTTTTTAGAACCATTGGGGGATCGTTGTGATCGACGTCGTTCAAGACTCTTGGCCCGTTGTAGTGATGTTAATATCGGTTCGGGGTCCAAGGATTCTAAATCTTTCGGGAACACCGTCTCGCCTATAGATGCTGGTGTTGTGATGGTTCTGGTATCGTCGTGGTCTGGAGACGAGGGCGAAGACGACGACGACAGTGGAAAAGAAGAAGAGAGGGTAGAAGATTCTGATTCCGTAATGGTCACTATTGGGGTAATCTTGTATGAAGGATTAACTACTACTACAGATTCAGACGAGGCAATAGATGTCGCATTGGTGCTTTGGCTATCGGTAGTCAATGATGTCGCAGGTGAGTATTCCACACTATCATCAGTGATTATAGACTCATCGACGACCTTGCGATCGATTCTCGGGGCGGTAGTAGTTAGTGAAGTAAGAGAATTTTCAGCGTCCAGTAGACTCACACGCTGAGGATAAATTTTCTTTTCAATGGGGTTGACGGTGGTGGCGGTTGGAATCCCAGTAGAATGTAATCCAGTATTCAAATCATTAGAACTCTTGGATCTTCGGAAGGGGTTTTTGAATTTAGCGAATGACGAGGTACGAGAGGATGTGTTTGATGACGTAGTGGTTGTGGACGTAATGGATTGGGTGTCAGCGAATGAACTCAATGAAGTCATAGTTGACGAACGTTGATGACTTACAGTATGTGTTGACATGGATGGGGGTGGTGGTGTATATGACGATACTGGTCTAATCGTCGATTTAGAAGTGACTGGAGTTTTAACTGGAGCCTCCTTGACTTGAGTTTTAACTGAAGTCTCCTTGACTGTTGATTTGGGTGACCCTAACGAAAATGTGCGCTTGAATCGTTCTTTAAACGAGGGTTTACGATCAGCGGTGGTATTATGAGCTGGGGCTTGAATGGGTTTAGATGATATCTTGGTTTGCGGTTGAGGTTGAGGTTGAGTCTGAGGTTGGGGGTTAGTCTTGGCTAATGTGGCTAAATTTATTGATTTAGCCCTTTGGTGATTAGCTGCAGTACTCGGACTACTCGGACTAGGTTTACTCGGTGAAGAAGGTTTACTTGGAAAAGAAGGTTTATTCGGAGAAGAAGGTTTACTCGGAAAAGAAGATCTATTCGGCGAAGATTTACTAGGCGAAGATTTACTCGACGAAGATTTATTCGGTGATTTAATAGGCGTAGTCATAACAATCCGATTATAATCCTCAATTAGTGATTGAGGACGAATGGGTTGTTTATCGTTAAACGAGCGAGAATTAGGTAAATTAGTCCCATTGGAAGGTGAACTAAGATTATAGTTATTATTATTATTAGATGAATTTAATGATGATATCGAGATGGTTGAATTCCGACGTCGGTCCGAGGGTAAGATCAAGGGTGGGTTTTGAGATGTAGTCTGATTGGACATAATAACTGGTTGAGGAAGACCATTTAAACTGGTCGTAGATTGCGATTTGGGGACCTGAGTGATTGTATTAATCAGTGGCGAGTTATAATTCGAGACTGGGGGGTTAGATAATGTAATTGACGAAGTAGATTTACGACGATGATAACGTCCTGGGGTTTGGTTTAAGGATGAAGTAGATTCGTTAATACCAGTCAATGAGTTTTGAGAATTGGAAACGGATGAATTGGCGGTCAAATTGGTCAAATTAGAATTCAACGAGGAATGAGATGTGGAATGGGTCAAAATACTCAAATCAACGGATGATGACGAAGGTTGTCGGGGCATATAGAAGGTATCATTTTGGGGATTGACATTCTCATGGTAACTGTAGGAACTCATCGAGAGTGGTCGTTTAAACGAATGGTTGTTGTTGTTGCCCATATTGGTATTGGTGAAATTGTCACGACGGTAGGGGATCGATTGCGGTTGGGTAAGCGAATGCGAGGAGGTGGAATGACGCATTGTCGGGCGTCCAGCGATGGTCGGGTCCATAGCTAGGCCTAGGGGCTGTGAGGACGAACGAGAGTGGTTCGGAGGCCGATTGGCGATGTTGGAGGCGGACGGCGAACGAAGGTGGCCGTGGGAAGGGTGATGCATGGTACAGAAAACGGTATTAGAGAATGGTATAGAGAATAGGTAGAGAATGGGCAGAAATAGGCAGAAAACAGGCAGAAAACGGGCTTCAAACGGGCTTCAAACGGGTTTCAAACGGGCAGCAATTAGCTCAAGGCGGACAAGGGGTGATAAAGAACGAAAAGTACGGGGCGTGGCGGACAGCGTGGCAGACGGCGTGGCGGAGAAGACGGAGGTTGGCAAAACTGGGGGGGCAGACAGCAATATAAGCTTGGGCAGGGGCGTGAAAGAGTGTTGCGCGGGCAGGACAAGGAAAATCACAAAAATAAAGACAAACACGAGCGGGCCAGCGACACAGAAAGAGCGAGAAGAGCACGGCGATAAGACCAAGAGAGAGCTGAAAGCGCGCCGAAAGAAAGAGCCTGCGAACGTCACCAAAAGTTGCCTTCGTCGAAAGAAGCTCGCTCGCCGAAACGCTCGAAGGTTGTCAGAGGGCTTAAAGGCCACGACGCAACCCTGCTGACGTCAGCGGCGGGGGCGTGGGCGGTGGCTCATACGGCCGATTCGTCCGTTGAGGAAGGCTGCCACAGAGCCATTTTTGTGTTTTTTGCCTTTTTTAGCTGTTTTTTGATTATTCTTCAATTTCTTTGATTTCTTTAGTCATTCTGTGGCTATTCTGTGATTATTCTTTGACTTCTTTACTTCTTTGTATTCTTTGGCCTCTTTAACTCCTCTTCAACTCCTCTTTAACTCCTCTTTAACTACTCTTTGACTGTTCTTTGACTACTCTTTAACTTCTTTCTATTCTTTGATTATTCTTTAACTACTTTGACTACTCTAACTACTTTCTATATTACAATTCATCGTGCATCAACTCAGTTTCCACCTCATCCACAACACCCCTACAGGCCAGCGGACTCACCATTTGAATCAAATAAGAACACTTCTCCGCCTCCTTAACCGTCAGAATACCCTCCTTTTCTCCACAGAAAATTTCTACATCAGTTCGTCTCTCGGGTCCCTCCCAGCATTTAGTACCCCCCTCAAACTTCATTACTAATTTACATTCACCGCCCACGATGGTCAAGCCATCACTCACTTGCTCTGGCGTCAATCGTGGTAACCCTCTTACCAACCCCGTCACGGGATCGCGCATTAAATCCACCTCAGCAAACGATTCAAACTTGCCCAAGACTGAATCATGCCCATTCCCACTCTGATACACTGAATCTAATAGACATACTTTATATTCGTATCCGGCCATCCAGGTCGTGATACACTGCTCCACCTCAGGCGGTGATTGTTTGTGGCCGCGTGCTGTCTCTGTTCCGAGCGCGTACGGGTAAAATATTTTATCACGACCTAAATCCCTCGTCGGCAATAAAAGGTTTCGTTTGGCAATTAGCGTGGCTTGAAGTTCACTGATGGATTGTTGAATACGGGCCATTTCACGGGCACTTACTCCATTAGTTGACGACAAACTGGGCTCTTCAAGGTATTCATGGTCAATTAGCCACTGTTGAAATCGACTAAAGGTGTTCATAATAGGATCATGAATCAACGCAGGGATTTGGTCCAGAATAGTACTGATCCACGACGTTTCAGTAGTTTGGTGGCATTTGGACCAATCAATTTCAGTCTGAGGATACGCTGGTTCATCGGATTGTGATTCCAAAAAGCGGATATGATCCTGTAAACCCTCATATTGGTCTCGGACCCTCTGGCACCATGAAGAAGGCTCCAACAACAACTCCGACGACTTCGTCGTCATATCCTCTAATTTCCTCAATCTACGTTCGATCTTGACAATATCATCTTCAACTGCCTTCAACTTTAATTCAGTCTCGCGCACCCTATCGGCCCTAACGGCCAATCCTCTCTTCAGACCCTCGCTTTCGGCCTTCATTCGAGTTTGCCAATCCCGTTTCATCTCCTCACAGCGGTTCTCACACACTACACCACCCACCCCCATCCACTCGTCCGATCCGTCACAGCAAATCTCATAGTCGCAAATGCCGTCATTCACCCGATGACTGGGTAAATACTGACCCCGAAACCCAACATTAGGACACCAAAATGATGTCTTCAACTGGCCACTTGGTAGACCCGCACATGCCGCCGTGCCAGGCTCGTCAGATCCGTCCGGACAGTCGCAATAGTCGTCGTTGATGGCGTCAAAGGGGATCGTGATCTCCGGGTGATTCAAACAGGCCCATCGGTGGTGGCTGTCCGGTTTATATTTGATTTGATCAACTGGGCTTACACCTCGAATCTCATTAAGGTCATTGAGGGGGCTCAGTCCGTACACTCCAAGCCCGTTGGCGAGTAATAGCGTGGTCAGAACGTTAATATCTACCTTCATCTTTTCAGTCGTTGGACTACTCTACTGACAAAGCGGTGATGAAGCGTAAAGTGCGCAGGAGAGTCCAAACCTCCCAAATGGGCATTTCTCAGATAATACAAATGTGCAAATACAACAACAATCTATCGAATAACTAATAAAATATATAATAATACTATATATCTATATATTGTAGAAGTTTTTATTTCGGTTAATTACCACTCTCGAGGCCCCTTTGACCGTGCATGGGCCCGGCTTGGCTAACCCTCGTAAATCTGGCTAGCATCCACTTCCAATCCATACTTTGTACTCATTTCCTGAATATGTCTACCCAAAACATCCTCCATACCCTCGCCAGCGCTATCACTCTTGCCTAGCCACCGCTGATAAAATCTCAGCGCGTAGAACCCAATATCACTAAGCAAGATCCCACATCGGAATCGCAAATACCGCCAAAGGAGTCTAGTCTGTTGAGGGTACGAATCGTGACTAGTTACCACTAAGGACTTGGCGGCCGTCTTAGCCATGATCTTTACGCGGTTCACGCGCGATCCAAACCGCTGATTAAGACCCTGGAGGATCCTGATAGTACGGGCCAAAAACATTAACTCTAGCGGAACCACCGTGGTGTCGTGAAGGAAGTTTTTTAATCTTTCGCGGAGTTCCTGAGCATGATCGAATTCGTCATTGCTATTATTATTATTATGAATTGACTGCGATTTGGTCTTATAGGGCTTCAGTAGGGTCATTGAGGCAAACATTTCAGGTTCGCCAAACCCCCAGTTAGTCACCACGCGTGCCACAGTGGCGGAATCCATGATGAATAGTGATTCCCATAATTGACAATAATCCTTCCTAAAGGTGTCCTTTTCGTAGATATAAAGCCCGTGATCGATCAGCACTACCTGATGTCCACCCTTATGGACCGGATGACGTCGCACGATCATGTTCCCGGGGTGAGGATCACAGTGCACTACACCATATTGAAAGATTTGATTGGAGAATAGCTGCATAATTGTCTTTAGCGTCTGAGTGAGATTAATACCATTTTTCGGGTTTTGGAGTTCTGCAGTATTAGACAATGCCACACCATCAATCCATTCACTAACCAAAATCCGTGAAGTTGAAAGTTTGGCGTAGTTTTTCGGAATATACACCTTATCCCTCAATGAGGTATCTCTCTCCAAGCATTTCCGCAAGTTTTCACCGTTTTTCAGCTCATTCAAAAAATCAATCTCCTTCCTCAACCGGCCGGCGACGTAATCGGCCGTGAAGTACATTGGCATATGGAACAAATAATGTTCATAGATGTACATTAAACCCTTATACACGTTAAGATCCCATTCGATCTGATTGGCGATATCCGGATGTTGGACCTTCACGGCCACATACTCCCCGGATTTCAACTGAGCCTTATGGACCTGCGCAATCGATGCACTAGCCATGGGCGTCTTATCAAAGTTTATAAATATATCTTCAGGCCGTTTACCGTCAAATTCACTTCGAAACAATGCCTCTACGGAATCATAGCCATCGGCCGGCGCGCCATCAAACAATTGTCCGAATTTTTCCTGGTACACCCTCGGCAATATCGCCGCCTGCATACCAATGCTCTGTCCAATCTTGATATATAACCCCTTATTACTCACCAGGAGGTCGTATATCAAGTTGGCATTACGCTTATGAAGGGCCTCGATGTGGCCCGGGGCGCCCTGGGGTCCGTAGTTGAGCTTATAGTCCGCCGCCACCCGGAACAACACGTACACGGCGCGCGAGGCCCGTGATATGGCGCGTGAATTGAAATACTGGTCGTAGGTGTAGCCTAAGACCCCGAGTCCGGATATTATCAGACCGCGACGTAGCCATTTGGATTGAAGGCGTGATGGTCGTGGCCCAGCTCGTGATAAATCCCTTGGATCAATGGCCTTGAGATGGTCAAACTTAGTCGTCGAAGTTCGATATCGGACCCCGGATTTGATGATGGCCCGTGGTAATTTAGTGTGATTCATTAGTGGTTTTCAGCTTGGTGGATGATGATCGTTATATATATATATACGATTAAGCGCCGGCGGGGGGACGTTGATGTACAAATCGCCACCGTTGTGCGGCGGTTATCATCACCGTTATCTCTCTGAAGATCTGTATGTGTTTTTTGTATGTTTTTTTTTTGTATTCTACATTTTGTATGTTCAATCTATGTCTATTATTTTTTTCCCTGTCTATATATAAAATATAGTTATGCTAAGTATGGTTATAATTATAATTATAATCATTTTATTTTTATTTCGTTTGCTCTTTAGTTGAAATCACCAAATAGCGAACCCAATTTACCAGTCTCCAACAGTTCATCAATGAGATCCGTTGTACCCTCGGGCGCCTGATCCTCATGATCGATAATAATATTATTATCCTCATCGATAAAATCCAATCCATCGCTGATATTGTCATCGTACCCACTATGACTGTGATAATCCATACTGGAAAAGATATCCTCCATATCATCATAGGCATCCAGGCCACTCGAGATATCAAACTGTTTGAGTCGTTTCTTATCGGAAGTTGAAGCTGGCGTTGTCATCGACGACGAGGTCGTTAATTTCTTACGTTGTGGTTCATCGTTCTCATCATCAACCACCATTCCAATAATTCCGCCATTCCGGCTCTTCTTGGCCTTCTTCTTCTTCTTCTTCAGCAATTGGCGTGCTGAATGCGAATACGAATGAGAATGCATCTTACTCATAAGGTTGTGACCCCCCGACATGAGCACCTCGCGTGAAATACTCATTCTCCGACCACCTGGAAGGGCTGCCGTAGTATGATTATTACTCATACTATCCCTCCGACTGATACTATCACGTTTGCTCATGGACATGCGGCGTCCTGATGATAAGTTAGCGTGAGTCGAATTGGCGGTAGAAGTTGAATTCGATGCCGACGGCGATGACAACGATGATGATGATAATGATGATGACGGACTGAGACCGTAGGCATAATAACTAGGATGATTATTATTATTCATACCACGATTCCGAAAGGCCGATAATGGTATACCTGAGGATGGTACGTATTGGTTCTTGGCCGGTCGGTATAAGGGATCTATACTATCGTCACCCCCCGCTACATTATTACCAATATTACCCACTTTATTGTTGGGGTTATTGATATTATTGCCCTTGGTCATTCGACCCGTGCTCTCATAATCGACTAAATCGGATGTATTAATAAACTCATCCAGTACGGTGACATCCATAGGGTCTAATTTGCTGAATCTCCGTTTATTACTACTATTCCGTCGCGATACACCCATTCGGTATCCGTGGATGCCACCAGCATTATTCGATAATGACGATCGTCGAGCACTGACTAAATTAGTCGTTGAACGACCATCGATAATACCAAAGGGTCGCGCCGAGTTCATGACCCATGATGCCAACATCGGGGGTCGCGAGGTTGTTGTGGTTGTTGTGGTATTCGATCCAATCGGATTAGATCCAACGCCAAGGGTGGCTGAGTACTTGCGCGGTAAACCACGTCGGTCATTAGGCATAGGTAAATTAGTATCCTCATCGGTAGACTCACCCGAGGACATAATAGCTGAAGACTGTGGTGGCGGTTGCGGTTGCGATGAAACCTCCTCTTCCTTAATGGTCTTAACCCTTGTCAACATCCCCGGAAGTTGAAGTCCACCCATATCATCCTCATCACCGTCCGGTTCATCCACTGTGGTTGGTTTCGATTTGAGCTTATTTTCTGATGAGGTCGATTTGGTGGTATCCGTAACCCCCGGTAACTGAAGGCCCGAATCGGCCACCGCGCCCTCGGGTTTGGATTCGTTCATATTAACCTCTTTACCACTCTCCTCACCGGTAGCCTCATCCTCCTCGCTACTTTCCTCCTCTTCACTAGTCTCATCCTTAGAAACTTGCTCGAAAAATGCTGTCCAGAGACTATAATCGTCATCTTGGTCGTTCGGGATTTGTGATTTCTCATACAACGACGCCGCTCTCGTACCGGGGTTATTGGCGCCGCCGGGGTTATTGGCCTTATTGTGAATATTAGAATTATGCGCCCTGGCAGCATTGGAGAGGTTGGTTCTAGAGGATGTGAGATCGAGAAAGGGATGAATATCATACGACATCTCCTCCTCGTCGTCGTCTTCATCGTCTTCATCGTCTTCATCGTCATCATCGTCATCATCATCTGCATTTTCATCATCTGCGTCATTATAATTTTGGCCACGACGACCAAGGCCCCTCACTGACCCCGATTTAGACGATGCCTCGCTACTGAATCCGGCGGAGTCAAATTCGGCCCGCATGGCCCGATCTTCTGATCGCTTCACGCTAGCTTGATCAATTGACGGCACCAATAATCCCGAGGGGGTTGATGTGGCCGTTGATGACCCCGACTCCCCCGGATGGTGATGATTGTTCCCGAGTTGGGGATCAGACGGTGGTGGCACCGCCGCCGCCATGCCATCAATATCCATATCGTAGTCGTAGTAATAGTACTCGTCATCGTCGGCATCATCACCACTATCCTCGCTGTCGTCATCATCGTCGTCGTCATCGTCGTCATCATCATCATCACTGTTGTCCTCAGCATCCTCATCATCCCCGCTGTTGACAATGGCGTTGAGAAAATTAGTGTCATTATGGTAATTGCCATCCAGTAAGGCCATCAACGTCTCATCGTTAAAGTCCTGGCTGTATTCATCTTGCGCGGCGTCGGCATCCAGAATATCGCGGATGACCATACCGTCCACGTCGTCGTATTCGGGATAAAGCAGCGTCTGTTGACAATAATGATCATCAAACCAGAATTCTTTCTTTTCACTGGTAGTTGTCGCAGGAGGAGTAGTTGTGGTAATTGGGGTGATAGTGGCTGGCGACGTCGTTGTCGTCGCCGTGATCTTCTTGTGTTCCATGGCGGTAGTCAAGTTAGGAACAGTGGGTAAGGGTGAATCGGTGGTGGTATCACGCGGGAATGCAATATGATCGTCGGAATACTTTTCCACAACTGACATTCGTCGTTTTGTAACTGAATTTTTTGTGGTATTATCACTCCTTTTAGCGAATCCCGCCGACTGATGCCGCTGGAGTTCCTGTTCGATATCACTCAACGACGATAGATTGCTCGAATCCGAATCCGAGCCCATTAACGATTCGTCCGCCTTGGTATTTGACTTGTTCATGGTCTTGGTCTTAATCTTAGTCTTGGTCGTTGTGGTAGAGGTTTGTTTAGTTGAAGATTCCAATTTAGACTCAAATGAGCTCACAGTATTATTACTCGTGGTCGGATCGACTAAACTTGCCGGGGGTACAATATTCCCCGGTAAGGTCTTCTTGGCCGGTGATACAGGCGTGCTCTTATGTGATGAAGTTGGCTTTTGACCCGTTCCATTCGCATTGGCCCCGGGGTACCCGTACAGGTGTTTACGGGCCGTATTAGGTTTGCGTAGTGTTGGGGGGATATAGGCGTTAAGATTACTGTAGTCATCATCAGACGAGGATCCCGAGGATGAATCGTCGTCGTCGTCATCATCATCATCATCAGAAGCGGAATCTGACCCCGAAACATTAGGATTATTATTATTATCATTATCATCATCACCGTCGTCGTCGTCATCTGAGTTGGACGCTTCCGAATTGGATATATCCGAGTTATCAACCTCCGAGGACGATAAAAGACTATTTGACGAATTACCAATGTTGGTTTTCTTTAATTTTAAAGGTAATAGTTTAGGATCATTCAACTTTGTTGTTGACTTCTTAGCCGTGGGTTTACTTTCAAACCTCGTATTAGTAACCATCTTGGCCATATTTCTTTTCTGACCACTAGTCTTGAACCCACGACTCGGACCAGCATCGCTATCACTACCATTATCACTGTCATCATCTGAGGATGTGGCTTCAATGGCCGCCACTAATGCATCGTTATCGGTACTCTGGGAATCATCGTCACTGTCAGACATTATAGCGAAATCATCCTTATTGGAACTAGCCATGTTCAAATGCGGGCGGCCATTGGTACCTTTCTTGGAAGATGGGTTAGTACGGTGGAATTTACCCATAGGTTGTGGTTTATACGGTGATGAATCAAGGTCATTGTTCCCGCTATCTGAGTCCGAGTTTGGATCGAACGGGGATGAGGGGGTATTATTTTGGATAGTTGTAGAATTTATAAAAGGAGAATTTTTTTTTATCGTTTTCGCCGTTGGTGTAGGACGATTCGAATTCCCATAAGTCTTCTTAGCGTACTTGGTCGTTGTTGCGGTTGATTTGGATTTCCGTGAATAAGTCTTGGAGGCCATAACCGGACGATTAGTGTCTACTACGGCTACACCTCCACCTTCACCACCAATTACCACGGGGTCAGATTTCACCTTAGATCGGCCTTTCTTAGGAGCCGCGGAATTGGTATAGCCATCGAGCGATTTACCCGAATGGGGTGTATGGGTGGTCAGGGAAGCGGGATCTGAGGGTGTGACTTTGACCATTCGATCAGTAAACTTTTGTAGAAATTATAGCGAATGAGAAATATTTAATGACCGGGTTGGCTTAGGGTAGAATAAACGGAATAACTGGCTCGAATATTGAAAAAAATCGGGTGGAAAAAAAGGGTGAGAGTCGTTCAAATTGAATATCCGGCGCTTAATGTATACTAAAAAACAAAATTATATATGTAGATATATATGTAGATATATATATATACAAATCAGTGAATTGAACGAAGCTTGATCCTGCGGCGAATAAACGGAAATAAGGATAACGAGTGTGGCTATAGTCGACCGAGGGCGGTATAGATATATATATATAAATATAAGTACTAGTATAAACGATAGCAGCAACAGAAAAGCCCGCAACAAGACTGATTCGAAGCAGTTCAGACCGGAAGATAAGCCTAAAAAACGAAAAAACGAAGGAAAAAAAAAATGTAAAACATTTGATTAGGTCAGCGAGATCGCAGCCCCGTGCGATGAGCCCCGAGCGTGATAAGCCCGCCGGCGAGGGTACAGCGCAAGTTACAAGTAAACTGCGGAGACGACTGGATATACGGGGTTGCAGATAATGTGAATTAAAAATGGCAACAATTGTTAACAGGGTCAAGAGTAATCGAGGCGAGAGCCAATGAGGGCGGGATGGGGGGGAAGCTACAAAGGGTCGGGGAGAGCCAATGGGATGACAGCGTGGCGTGTGTTTGTATTGTACTGTATTGTATTGTACCGTATTGCATTGTACTGTATTGTATTGTACTGTATTACCCCTATACTTTTATTTTATTGTATTCTATTGTACGGTATTGTATTGCATTGTATTGTAGTTTATTGTATTAAATCGTGTGCTCGTCTACTGCTATTTTCATGTACTGATACAGATATAAACACAACCACCAGATCGTCTAGCTGATTCGATTTTGGACAGCTCTCTGGAGCTCTCTGGACAACGGGACCCGGGCGACTACCTTCCAGAGATAAGAGCCAATAGGCACGTATATATATATGTGTGTGTATATTAATGTATTCTATATAGATTGGTACATTTGCACACTATATATCCGTGGCAGAACACAGACACTGACGCCCGGGGCTATTATTAGCCTGGCGCCATCTGCGAGATGGCGTTTGGCTGGTCAGAAATCGACTCAACGACGATAGAGTTTCGCGCGGCCTGTGTACAGCGCGCTACTTTGTGTCTTCAGGTCGCAGTTCGGTGGCTCCCCATCGAGTGGCTGGAGGTCTGGTCGCTGGCACCCTCGCGGACGGTCTCCAGGGCTCGGTTTAGTTTTTTCTGTCTGGCGTGTGTTGCTGGCGTTCCAGATTCGGCCAGTTATGTAAAACCCCCCACGCACGGCACACTATGCGATGTACGGGTGTGTGGTGTATATATAAATATATGTGCCTCGTTGTCATTTTTCCCACCCATTCCTGCCTTGTTCGCTAACAAGACACCCACCCGCAAAATGAAGTGAGTCGCTTTATTGCTATTGTTATATTATTACCTTGTCATATTGTTATAATTATTATATTATCGATACTAACCCCCCACAGTGACGAATATGTATTAGTAACCGGTGGTGCGGGCTACATTGGCTCGCACACGGCGCTTACGCTCATTGAGGCCGGTCGCAAGGTAATCATTTTGGACAATCTGGTTAATTCCTCCATGGAGGCCGTCCGTCGCGTTGAGCAAATCACGAAAACCACTATCCCCTTCTTTCAGATTGACATTCGGGATACCGCTGGTTTGGAAAAGATGGTGTTGGAGTACCCCAACATCACTTCGGTCTTACATTTCGCGGGACTCAAGGCCGTGGGTGAATCCACCAAAATCCCTCTCGATTACTACCATGCTAATCTTACCGGCACGATTAATTTAATTGATTTCCTCACCAAACATTCCAAGAAGCCTATTAATTTTGTCTTTTCTTCCTCGGCCACCGTTTACGGTGATGTCACCCGATTTGGCGATCGCTCCATGATCCCTATCCCCGAACATTGTCCTACGGATCCTATCAACCCCTACGGTCGTACCAAACTCTTTATCGAACACGTTTTAAGAGATCATACCCAATCTACTCTAAACAGTAATTGGAAGGTGGGTATCTTGCGTTATTTCAACCCCATTGGCGCTCATCCCTCGGGTTTAATCGGTGAAGACCCATTGGGTATCCCTAATAACCTTTTACCCTATTTAGCCCAAGTGGCCACGGGTCGTTTAGAAAAATTATCTGTCTTTGGTAATGATTACGATTCTAGGGACGGTACCCCGATTCGTGATTATATTCACGTTTTGGATCTCGCCAGGGGTCATCTCGCCTGTTTGGAAAAGTTGGAAACTATTGAAACCGCTACTGCCGATAACGAAAGAGGTTATTGTAGAGAATGGAATTTAGGTACCGGTGAGGGCTCAACCGTTATTGAAATGGTTGATGCCTTCTCCTCGGCCGTGGGTAGAGATTTGCCCTATGTGATTGCCGGCAGAAGAGAGGGTGATGTGTTGGATTTAACAGCTAAACCCGATAGAGCTAATGAGGAATTAGGTTGGAAGACCGAATTTGACGTCAAACGGGCTTGTGAGGATTTATGGACTTGGACTCAAAAGAATCCAAAGGGTTACACCAACTAGTCGCAAAACAAAAGTCTCAGCCCACGAGTGGAAAAAAAAAATGGAAAAAAAACAATAACCGAGCTAGTAGTATTTATCTCTAAATAATCGTTCCTTAATCTATTTTTATTAATTAACCTTTTATTTCTTTCTTCCCCTCGTTTTGTAATTAGATTTTACTTTTATCAAAAGCTCCCTTTATTTTTACATTCTCTTCCAGGAAGAAACTACCCACAGAAATGAGAAAATGCAAGTGGATGGTAGATGAAAGAAATTGTAATTTATTTTAAGGAAAATTAACTTGGAATTAAGATTTAGTCCCTAATTAGTCTTGTATCTAGATGGGGGGGTGGGGTAAAATAGTTTAATAAATAAGTTATTTTTTTTCTTTATTACTTTATTACTTGGTTGGCCAGTCTAATGAGTGACTGATAAGTTAGAAATTTCTGGCAATTTATACTGATTACTGGCAATTTACTGGTGACCGACATAACCAATAAACGGTTCCTTCTCCTCCATTATTGGTCCCGCACTCCTCCTTGTGGATCCACAACAGATGGACAAAACCCAGAACAGGGTACTGGCCAAACTACAGACCACGGCCACCCAAGTAAGAACCATAGCTTCTTTGCCGATACTGGCGCCCAATCCAAAGGCGGCCGCATTGTCGTTGAATATATTCTGGATATTGGTAAACATGGCCGTTGCTATGCCCGAGGCTATGATTACACAGATGAAACTTACCGCTGAAATAAGTGAGGTACAGAACGATCCACAACGGGAATGGAAGGAGAATATTCCACCAACGAGGATGGAAACGAACCCGGTGCAGATCCCCACAATGTACAGAATCCACATGGCGTTGGACAAGGGTTTCACCACGCTGACATAGTCATTAAGTTGGGTCGGGAAGAGCGCTTCTAAGGTCGAGGAGAGGTCGTCGCTCGGGGTGGTATTATTTTGGGACCGCGCAAGATCGTCCTCGAGGATAGTCACTGGGTTGAAATAGTATAGTGAGGTCGGGGTGTGGCAGTAGTCTAGCGTGAAGGTGGAGTTATCATTCGTGCCCGCACAGTAGTTCCATAGACCGGTAGTGTAGAAATCGTGCAATCCGGCTTTCTCCAAAGCGGTGCCAAGCGCCGAATCCGCCAGAGTGGTAATTTCACTCGGGAGCCCCAGTGAGGCCACATTCAGCCCCGAGATGTTGACCTTGAGGAAGTAGACGTCGCGCAGAACGGCGGTGTTGGAGATGCTGCCCAGCAAGACAATTAAGGTCAGGATCACGGCCGCGATCGAGGTCAGTAAGGGGAATATCACGATCAGACAATTTCTTCCGGCTGCCATTTTATTTAGGAGGGTACAATGATGCTAATAATGGAAATGGATATAATATAGGAATGAGTATAGGAATGAGTATAGGAATGAGTATAAAGGATAGATATAAAATATAGAGAATAAACAGGAGATAAATAAATCCAATGTAAAAAAAAGACGGGAACGATTAAATTTAGAAAAGCGGCGTCGCAGAGCAACGCGCGGCACCGGCCAGCGCGATCTGAAACGCAAAACGCTCACTGCCCGAACTCTATCGGCGTCAGAGCCTCGCAGCCCGTAAGCAACTCAGCCCCGTTGGAAGGGTTGGTGATTGTGGGCTGGAGGTTAGTTTGCGCGGGCTCGTTGTGGTATATTGGCTATTTTCGTTTATCATCTATATATTTTATATATATATATATATATATATATATTCTATGTGTCGTCTGTTATTCGTGTCTATCTGTTCTGCTCCAGATGGCGGTACAGTATAATGTCCAAAATACCTCAAACCACTGATAAACGGTGGTTGGTCGTCGTCAGCCAGCCTCCCTCGGTCGGCGTTTACGCTTAGCTGGCCCCGTCGGTGGCTCGTCGACTGCTACGTTGGCATATCTCGCTGTATACGGTTCCAGGTTCACTATATACGGTTCAAGATTCACTATATACGGTTCAAGATTCACTATTAGCCCCACGCCATTTGTTCTCGACTATCGCAACTTATTATTTTTGCGTTACAGCCCCATGTGATTGTCGCCCCCCACAGCCCATTATAGTCGTCTTATGTAGTGCCAAGGCTGCTCCATTAGTAGGGGCGCTTTACGAATTCCCTATCTAAGCCCTCTCGGAACGTTGTTCTAGGAAGTATATATATATATATATATATATATATAATATCCACGGACCAAGAAACATTGACTAGACTTCAATTCAGCCGAAATCCCCCGTCAAGGCGGCCAAAAACCCCAAAACGCGTCGCGGTTTATTTCGCGTCCAGTCGCGTCATGTCTCCCAGCGGTCCCCCCGGCAACGGCGCGTCGTCTAATTAAATCCCAAATCGGGTCATTTTTGCCGTTTTGTTTGTTTTGATTCCAACGTCTTTAGGTCCCGAAACCATCGTAGAGTCCCTTCATCAACGCTCCAACCGCGGACTGAAAAGGGCCAACCATGTCGCGATCCCGATCCAAGTCACCGTCCAAGACGGATTTGTTGATTAACTCCATGACTCAGTTATCCTTTGATGAAGACCCCTCTTTAGCCGATTTCTCATTTTTGCCTAATGCCGTCTCGCACCGTATGCGCCAACAACGCCTATCAGTGGACCTCAATGGTGTCAAATTAAGTCCGAATCCTACTGCGACAACCCCTACTCCGACCACTCCGACGACTCCGGCGTCGGCGTCAGAACACCCATTAGGCAGTCAATCACCTTATAAAATTGATTTATCGCTCCCGACCGAAAGTGATTTCTCATCCTCACTCTATTCCACGCTTCAATTGGATCGTAAAAACACTATTACCTCATCTACTATGGGTGCATTGTCGCGTAAACCCAGTGAATCCGGTCATGTTTTTCAACAACTCAAATACGCCCGTAGTAAACGTCAGAGTAATAGTGCTAACGGGTCCCCCGTCACCAACCCGTTTCAGAATATGAAATCTTGGCGAAGTGATAATAGTGGTAAGGGCTATATCAGCAAATTTGATGATGTCAATCCTAATTCTGATTCTCCAAAGGAAATTGATGAAGCGACGTTTATTAGTACCCAGGAGACCAGGCAGGTAGTGGAGTCTAAACCCCAGGTACCTGAACCCCAAGAACCTAAACCTCGAGAGCCAGAACCCAAGTTTGAGGCCCCAAACCCACCCATCTCTCATTACCCATTTGATGATTCTATTGATTTTGATGCCCATATCAATGAACCTATAACTTCGATTCCCACGCCTTATTTGAATGCTATTTCATTCACACCCCCGGTTCAACAACAAGGTCGATTTGATGATGTTTCCAGCCTGGGGTCATCATTATCGGTGAATCAATATTACGCTGAAACTATTAATAGTAGTGTTTGTTCGCCTGTTGTTGACGAATCCACTAGCCCTAAGAGAGAAGCGACTCCCACACCACCCCCTACTATCGCTAGTGCCCTCAAACCCGAACCATTCAAACCGGATGTAGATCCCCAAGATCGCGGTCGATTATTTCTCAAAATTGCCGCCTTAAGAGACGTACGACTACCTTTGCCGGCCCTTTCGACCACAAAACCGGATCCACACCCTCGATTCACATTGACAATCGATAATGGAATTCAATGTGTGACTACGAATGAAATCCCACTTGATATGGATGCCAAAATTGATCAGGAATTTGAACTGGTGGTGGGTGAGGACTTGGAATTATTGTTGACTTTGAAGGCTTATATGGATCCGCCAATTTTGGAACAACAACAACAACAAGCCCGACAGACAACAAACAAGCCCGCGGCTGCTGACTCCAATGGGTCTAGATCACGATCGACCTCGCCGAAAAAGAAGGGTTTTAAATTATTTAGCTCATCTTCACCGTCGTCATCCTTATCGTCGTCATCGGCTTCCTCTTTAGCCGCGGCAGAATTCCAGAAACGCCAAGAGGCCGAAGCCCTCGAAAGGGCCCGATTAATCCGTCAAAAGGCCGATATTTGGCATAATATCCTTGGCCCCCAAGCTGAGTTTGCCCGCGCTTATATCATGGAATCGCAATACGAGCGTGAAATTTACGGTAAACCCCAGAGTTTCCTATTATCGTGTTTTAACGAATGGGGCCAAGTTGAGAAGGAGATTGTGAGGCCCAATTCATCGGCGGCTTCAAGACCTACGGCCACGGGGAAACCCGCGAAAAATGATAAGAATAATAATAATAATAACAATAATAATAATAATAATTTAGTAAAGAGGTATGTGACGGAAAAGAGACCGCCCTATCGGATTGGCGGTTTGCAGATCACAATGATGTATGTGCCTAAATCGAACAAGCGCGAAATTTTACCCATCAGTATGGCGGCGTGCGTGGATGTCCTGGCCATGGCTCAGGCCAGACGCGATTTGAAATTCAGTGGGTATATGTCTCAGGAGGGTGACGATTGTTCATATTGGCGACGAAGATGGTTCGACCTGCGGGCCGGTCAATTGGCTGCGTGTCATGAAGAATCGAGAAAGATTAGAAAGGTTTATGATTTGGCAAAGGCTAGTAAAATTGAACTGTTGTCTAATGTGGTCGATTCCGGTAAGTTGGAGGATGATCAGTATATCTTTGTGGATGGTGCGTTCAGAATTTATTTTAGAGCTGAGAGTAATGCCGCAGTGGGCACAGAAGCCTATTATGATAGATTTATTAATTTCTACGCCGATGATGAGGAAAGTAGGGATAAATGGGTTCAGTTATTGAGAATGGCTATGCAGTATACCCCCGGAGAGATTAATAACTGGACTGATCTTGTTTTGGATAAGCAGAAACAAGAATTGATTAAGAGTCAGAAGGTTAAGGGCGCTTGGGATTCTTGGGGGAAGAAGAGTGGGTTTATTGAGTGTGTTTAATCACAGTTATGAACAGATTACAAACAAACTGAACAACTATTCCTGATATTCCATATGTTACGAACTAGTGGGTAATAACTCTCCCCCTTCGATTATATTCCCTCATTAGATTTTTTTGTTTTATTCTTTTTGACGCTATTGATTATTTGTTTTTTTAAAAAAATATTTCTATTATTTCTCTTGGTTTCATGAATTTATGTTCTTTCTCTTCTTTACGGTTTATATTTATTCCGCTGGTTTAACTTAATGTATTTTTTAATTTGTATTGGTATTGTATTGGTATTGTATTTGTATCTGTTGTATTTGTATTTGTATTGCTTTATCCTACGTCAAGCTCCCAATTTGGTTATGTAAACAAACATCATCAGATCTCTCCACAACCGGCCCCGAAAGACCCTGAAGACACTAAAACACCGCTATTCTAGCTTATTATCGACCTCAGGCGAGGTACGGTAGTCTATATCTATAAATATTCACGTCTTGACGTTGTCCTAAAAATTCAGTGACCATCCGCGCTTTTTCGGTTGTGATTTCGTGCGAAAAGTGGCTCTTTTTTTCTTTCAACCCTTAGGCCGGTCCTAAACTTTTCATTATGACCGACGATACGCTACTAGACATTCTAGCTGACGAAACCAAGATCTCGCTGGAGGATTTTCAGTCCATCATATACGCCTTTTCACCGGGGGTTAGTCGGGATTGTCTGCATGCCTTTCAGATCCTAAACTCCATAAATACCTATATCGCCGAGACGAAATCATGGCAGTTTGCTTTATTATCACGACATGATTTTTTCAAGGATTACTCCGATAAGAGTAATTCTTCGGTTTTTGATCTGAGGATGTCATCACTGACCGGGAAACGGTCTAAGGAAATGTTGAGTGAAATTAGACATTGGAACGTTAATCATCTCAAGGTAGCCGTATCAAGGCTATTGAGTTATACCGATGATGCTAGTACGGTATTAACTACGCTTGTTTTGAGAATTATCTCTAAATACTCGGTGTTGGAATTTTCACTTCAGCTGGCTATATCACGCGCTACGCTTATTCGACTTAATCACGAACTCGGTGATCTCGTAACCTTTATCGATAATGAGAAAAAGAAACAAAGGGCCGAGGAGGATCAAAAGGCCGCTTATGCTAAAGCCCGATCGCAATATCATATGAAATCGACTATATCCATGTGGTCGGATGTCTTATTTGGAGCACCCCCGCCACCTAAAAGTGATGTTTCCAAAAGAGCTCCAGGGTCAAATTCGTCATCTTCTACGTCTTCTTCTTCATCGGAAACATCACCATTATTAGCATCCTACCGTGCCTTTGCAACGCAACTTCTCAAAGAAATGGAGACCGCACCTCAGGAAATGGTCGAAGATGAATTATTTCAAGTGGTTTACGATTTAGAGCGGATGTTCTATAAATTCGCCAAAAGCATCCGTGAAGGTAATACCAATTTTGATAATCTTTCATCCGGCCCTGGGATCTCTCATATGGCATCCACGGATAAATCTAATACTACCAACGGGCAATCCTACGAAGATTACGATGAGGATGAATTCACGAGTGATGACTACGATAGCGAGGAAGACGACGATGAACATGATTTAGGCGATATCTTACTTTCTCCCCCTGTGACGCCTGAAAAGCCCACGAGTAATCATCAACGGAATATTCCCTCGATAGCCTCATCAACTGATTCCTTCTCCTCGATCTCATCGTTCAAATCCACATCTACCGCCAACACCTCAGCATCCATCTCAGATGAAATCCCCAATCTTATGTCCGCGTTCGATCTGGCCATTATCAATGAAAGAATCGAAAACCAAAAGAATGAACGCCATTTCTATACCAAACAGCCCGTTCCCAGTACGAGTATGCCCGCCACTCCGCGACCCACCACATCAGCTACAACATCATCCACATCATCCACAATAACGGAGGGTAAGACGATATCAGCGTTAGTTATGGCGGCCACTAATGCCACGCAAAGGAAGGATAATGGACTTAGTGCTAATATCTCTATTTATCAGCAATTGGCGTCTTCATCAACGACTAAATTCCCGCATCAGCCTATTTCACCTGGTCATTTGGCGCCATCGTCGTTTCAGACAGCGGCTAGTGCGTCCACCAAGTTAAACTCGTCTTCATCAACAGTGACAACGACAATTCCAGTCTCGCCCAAATCAAAAGCAAAATCAAAATCGGCATCCACGTCAAAATCAAAATCAAAATCAAAATCAAAATCAAAATCAATTGAAACTGCCATTATTGATAATCACCTAATGGTGCACACTGATTCTGGATACGTTAACATGAACAAATGGTTCAGTGTAATAAACCACGCCGCTCACTCTCCCCCACTCCCCCACTCATCGTCATATTCACCCTCATTACCATTCTCACTGTCTACCAACGACCTATATGATTCCAAAACCAGCTCGTTCAAACCACTCGAGATAAATATCTCACAAAAGGCTCTGATGTCAGCTCCTGAGGGGCCCGCACCAAAGGAAACAGACCAAGCGGCGGCCGTAAATAGTGCCGCGGTAGAAAATGAAAGAGAGAAGACAATTAATGTCGTCAGTCAAAATGCCTCTCCGTCTTTGGTCAAATTGAATCATCATTTCGGTATAGCGGCGCCGGCACCAGGGTCGCTGTATTCCAAAATCGCGGGATTGGGTGGTTTTAATAATCAAATTAAATTGCCATCAACAACAACGACAACCACGACAACGATGAACGAATCTAATAATAATCTCCCTAGTGTGTCGATGGCCGCGAACTCGTCCAAACAAGCCGCCGAGACACCTGCCCCCAATAACGATAACTTTACGAAAACCTATACTCATGAAATGGACAGCTTTGTTCTAGACTAATTTAATAATAATAATAATAATAATAATAATAATATCTTATACATTAATTTTGGTTTTCTTACTTACCACCGTATATAAACTATTTACAAGAGCATAAAAATTTTTCGTGTACATTTTTAAAAAAAAAAACAAAAAAAACTGACACCCACACATTGGGGGAATAATATGTTTGAGAAAGACAAAAAATTGAATCTACTTTAAATGACTAGGTTCTGCGAGAGCATAGTTAGTGAGACAATTTTCCTTCAGCTTGGCAGCTAATTCTTCCTCACTAGCCCCGTTGTTGAGAACAACGGCGTCGTAATCAGCCACAAGACCCTTAAGACTCTTAAACTGTTTAGCGTCCGTCTTGGCCTTGAAAAGATCCTCGTAGTTTTCTAACAATTCGACGGCGGCCTCCCGATCCTGGTGGAAGAGGTACCCTCTAATGAGACCCTCAAGGGAATATAAGCCTACGGAATCTGAGGCCTCAGCGGACGTGAAAATAGCCTTAGCCTTATCGAGATCCACGGTGGCCCAGCCCCGAATAAGCAGACCCTGACTGATATCATTGAGACTGACGCCGTTGGCACCCATTATTTCTAAAATTTCCTTAGTGCGTTCGACTTCACCGGTGCGGATGCAGCAGTTGAGAAGAGTCTCGTAAATGGCTGAGGACGCACCCTCGCGGGAGAGATCCTTTAATGAATTAGCGTATTCAATAGCCTTGGTGAGGTCTCGTTCGCCAATACCATATGATGAGACAATGAGACAATCCCATTCGGACTTGATGTAGCCGTATCGTCTTATTTCACCTACTAGTTCAACGGCCTTGGTCACATTACGCGGGGTCAGTTTCAAGTAAGAATCCAGGAGAGTGGACCAGAAGTTAACATTGACGGCCATACCGCCAGCAAGGACGTGGTCGGCCATTTCTTGTACATCGGCTTGGATATTGGCCCCATTATTGCCCTTGAGTCCCAATTGTACTAATTCTTCCATGAGTGTGATGCATCCGAATGACGAAAAATCAGTAAAGGGGTCAGATTCTAAACGGGAGATAAAGGCACGGGCACCCGTGAAGTCACCCATGGCACAGTAGGCCTTGAGTGCAATCACGTCATTGTAACGCGTGGACTTGTGCGCGGAAAGGTACTTTTCATAAACCTCGAGGGACTTTTGGGGTTCACCCAATGACAGATATTTACGCATAATCGTGGTAATGAAAGATAACGCACCATTAGCATTATTCTTCAAAACTTCATTCACAAACGTCGATACTTGTTCGAGACCATTCGGGCAGTAATTTACCAAGGCATTATAAGCCGGGATACCGGGAGTCATACCTAACTTTAATAAATCTTGGTACTTGTCGTAAGCCTCGTTGTAATTGACACTGGCCAAGATAGGGATAATTTCGTTCAATAATTCTACTTCAAAGTATTTCTTAACGGCATCGTTTTCGACCTTTTGGAGTGACTTTTGAGCTAATTCATAAACCTTTGTGGCGGTATCAGCGTCTAAACTCTTATTACTACCACAGTATCTAATAATAGATAAATAAGTGGCCATGTGGGTCACATAATCGTCATCACTAAGGGGCTTAAGATAATTCAGAATTTGACTAGCCGGAACGCCACTTTTAATCTTTCGGTTAACGTCACCCTTGACTCTAGCCGAGATATCAAAGGAGAAATTTAACAAACTTTCGTGGGAGAGTTCCTCGGGTGCCAAATTACTGATATTGGTTTTAATATATTCGTTAAACTTTGAAATCAAACCTTGGTCGTAGGAGTTGGCGTTCAAAAATTTAGATACTCGATTACTGGTACCGTGGGTCAAGACGATCTTGTTTTCGATAACATCCGACACCAAAGTGGCGAAATTCTTGGTTAATTCATTCCATTGAGTCTTACTAACGGCCATCTTTCTATCGGAGTTGTACATGAACTGTAAAGCACGGCATTGTAAATCAATGACCCATGAAAGACTTCCATTGAGAGTGGAAAGCGAATCAGCGTTATTCTTACGGTAGTTCCAGTAGCTAATTAAGAAATTAATACCGGGGGTAGACCTAGTTCCAAAGGGGAAGATGATAGCAAAAGGGATCGAGTTCATGGTTTGAGCCATTAAGGTTAATCTAAGTGGTGTCCAACCGTTGGCAGCATCCATCTTTTCTAAAAAGCTCTTAATTACCATCTTCCACGTATCACGAAGATCATTATTGGTATCCAGGGCATTGGAAACGGTAGATCTGAAAAGGAATGAGATGGCTAAATCGGCTTCACCCATCTCCAATAACTTCTCAATCGACATGGAAAAAGTTAATACATCAGGTGTCTTACCCTGAGATATATAACTCTTAACTGTTTTAATGACTTCATTACGGTTATTACCCTCAATACAGAACTTCAAGTAATCGGAACCCAGGGCTGCTAAATGAATGGTTCTAGTGACGTATTGGAATAATTCTCGCGCAACTTCAGCGTTATCTTCCTTCATGGCAGTCTTAATCATAGTAGATAAAGTGGTAGAGAAGATGATAAACACGGGTTTATCGAGCGCTTCGTTGAAAGTATCTAAGGCTTCTTGGAATCTTCCACCGTTGGCTAAGCATTGAATCCAGATGTTTAACATATAGTTTTCGTTAAGTTTACTTAATTGGGTGAAAACATCCTTGGCCGATTCGTAATCCTTATTGGCGAGATGAATGTTGATAATAGATTCTGAAATCTTGACTTCCAAATCCTGCGAGATACCAGCGGTCTTTAATTCTTCGAGTCTCTTGATAGCGGTTTCGTGACCAAAGGCTTGACTGACGGAATCAAAGTAAGCACTAAGGTAATTGGGGTTATTCAATTTTAATAACTTATCAGTGGGGATATCATTCCATGCTAACTTCTTTACCCCAAACTTATGTAAGACGTACAAAAGATCAATTTTTAACTTTAAAACATCGGGACCATCTGTTGTTGATTCTTGTTGAATATTGCTCACAAAACTTAAGGAATGTTCTAATTGTTTAATAGAAAGACGACACTTGGTTAAGAAGGACTTTTCACTGGGTCCTAGGGGAGCCGTTGAGGGTAAATTATAGACATAGCTGAACTTGGATTCAAAAGTGGAATAGAGCATAGTAGCATTTTGAATATCACTCTTGACTAAAAGTAAATGCAGATCATCGTTGATGGCTTCGTTGCCGGCTTCTAAATCAGCTCTAACGAAAGCGGTAATATCAACAGGTGATCTCTTTATCAAGTTGTAAGATGATAAGATATATTGGGCACTCTGGGTACTTAAATCAAACCCCTTACCTCGACGAGAGTTGGTATACAAAAACATAAGAGCGTCATATCTACCCTTTGTGAAGTAATCCTTAACTTTGGATTCGAATTGAGCATTCGTAATATCAACTGATTTGTATTCGAATCGCTTCTTCTTATCACTGAATCGGGGCTTGATACTCCTGACTGATCTAACGGGCGCGGTACTGTTACTTCTAAGTAAAACTAAGGATCTAGTAGGCGAGACCTGAATACGGGCAACGCTGGCCAAGGGTTTAGCCCAGGACCTTGCAACGTTTCTGGCACTCAACATTATCTTTAAGTAATCAGTTAGTATAAAATCTCACCTTCCGGCTGGGGTATCATGAATAGTCACTTACGAATTTATTGAGTTGATTAAGGGAGAATAATCAGCTTAATTTCAAATCTCTAATCTAGCTCTATGCGCCTTTTGGATGTGTGAGCCTCGGATTGGAAAAAATGATTTAATCGTGGGGTTACCCGGGCTTCGCTACCAGGTTGAGATCTGGCGGTGAAGGCATCCGGGTAATTTTGTCGTTTCTAAGTAGGAAATTAGTATATTTTTATGAACCGGGGATTAAGTCGGTTGTTAAGAGAATAATTTATTAATATAAATATGAGAATTTAGTTGTTATTTTTTTTAATTGGTTATTTTTTTCCATTTTTGTTTACAATTTGCAGAGGAACTGTAGACGCTAATTAATAAACTAACTCTATTGTGATCTTGAAAATGGATTCCTATACCTATATATACACATGTATAAACTTATACAAAAATGGATGATTATGATAGTATTAGATGTTGGAAATCTAAAATTGAATATATACAGCAGTTATTTTGTGTTATTTACTCAACGTTGGTACTTCAATATTGGATTTTTTTTCATATATATATATATATTTTTCTGGGGGGTGTGAATATCAATAAATCACAGTAAATAAAAAAATCCGATATAGTGTAATGGCTAGCACGGTCCGCTTTCACCGGGCAAATCGGGGTTCGATTCCCCGTATCGGAGACCTGAAAATTTTCAGAATTTTCTTTTTTGGCATCGCTTAGTTCTAAAAGCCTGTTACTTACTGGCGACTATGTACCGCGGCATTCTCCAGATTCGCCGAGCCCGGACATTAGACATTAATCCATTCATGTAAGGAAGGCTCTCTTCACGTGGATACGCTGAGTGGAGAAAGCAGCGGAGAAAACGATGATCCCAGGCTCAGTACATGCAGACGCACGCCGGCTTCAGATTCAGCTTTAATGAGGGAGGCTGTGCCGGCCACAGCCTCCCTCCGGAGCTAACACGGCTCCAGCGCTGGTGCCGGCACGAGCGAGGGCTTGTTCTTGCGAGTGCACGGCAAATATTGAAGCCGGCGGAAATGAAAGCGGCGCGGTTAGCACAGAAGGGGGAGACACTTAAAAATAGATATTCTGAAAGGAAGACATTCTGGTGATCTGAAAAATGGATATTCTGATGACCAATCAGCGCCGATGTTGGCAAACTAAAAAAAATTATGCCGGGCCCGTGCGGCGTCGGTTACAGATTCAGCCGGATCTGTGAAGCCCATCTGGAATATATAACCAGCCGGAACACCTCCTTCTCGGGCGCGTTCTGGGGACGGTTTTGACCTATTTTCTTTTCTAATCACTAATTTCCAATAATGCAACTTTTCAACTCCAAGTCCCAGACCGCCAAGGTCGCTGCCGTCGTTGGTATTCTCGCTGCCCTCGCTCCTGTTGCGGCCCAAAACGCCCAAGATGCCATGATCACTTCTATCGCCAACCAAATCTCGCAAGACATTGTAAATGCCCGTAGTACTGGTATTCCCTCATCGCAAGCCTCCGCTGAGGTGTCTTCGTTCATTGCCGCCATCACCGGTAACAGCGATATCAGCAACCTCTTAGCGAGTGCTGCCAGTGTTTTGGCCGCCGGCATTAACAACGCCAACATAATTGAACTCGCCCAACAAGCTGCCTCCTCGCTCGCTGCCTTCAGCGATTCTAGTGATTACACTAGCCTCCAAAAGATTATCGCCGAAAAGACAGCTAACTACGATCTTAACCAAATCGAGACTAATCTTGAAGATAGCTTCCAACCCATGTTTGCCCTTCTCACCCCCCAATTAGCTCTCCTCGATCTTGCTAATACCCAATTTGAGTCTGCCTTCAATGCCCTTGAAACTGCTGCTTTACCCGTCGTTGACGGCTTAGGAGCCGTAAATGATGCTATAGCCTCTGCCGTCGGATCTGACGTTCTTGATTTTGCTGGATCCGCTTCTTCCGGTTCTCAAATCACTGGCTCCGCCAGCGTTGAATCCTCAGCCACCGGTTCCTCCGCTGCCGGTTCTTCCGCTTCCTCTGCCAACACCTCTGCTGAAACCTCTGCTTCTTCTACCTCTGCTGCTTCCTCCGCTGTTTCCTCCGCTTCCTCCATGGCTGTTTCCTCCGCTTCCTCCATGGCTGCTTCCTCCAAGGCTGCTTCCTCCTCCGCTGCCGCCTCGTCCTCGCAAGCTCAATCTGGTGACGCCAACGCTAGAGCTATGACCGGTGCCGTCCTCATGGGTGGTGCCGCCATTGCCGTTGCCAACTATTTATTATAAATTTAGGACTAAATATTGCCTAAATAATATTCAAAGTATCGATACCTATTACATAATATATATATATATATATATCGAAAGACTGAATATAGAATATTGTATTTTTACAAACAAATTAAAATAAAACTCACTAAATATTGTTGCATATTAACCAAGTCTACCTTGAATACTATTTCTAAGGTTTGGGTTAGGAACGCCGAGCAGGTTAGGAGTAGAAAATAGAAAAAGAGAGGTTTAATAAGATTTAAAGCCTTTGGGGGCCTTCTCGGGATATCGATATCAATGTAGTATAACAATGATATACAAATCCGATATAGTGTAATGGCTAGCACGGTCCGCTTTCACCGGGCAAATCGGGGTTCGATTCCCCGTATCGGAGTCATGATTTATTTAACAACTATCTTTCAAAAGTGAAAGATCGTTCTTTTTTTCCTGGTTATTTTAAAATTTGGCATAATGTTTCGTATCTTGAGTTCCCGTACTCTACTTTTCGTTTCCCTAGTTAAATCCCCCCTAAGCCAATATATATATATATATTATCTATAGCGACTATCTTGGGGCAATTAATATTCTAATGTGTAATTTCAATACTTGAATAAAATATTTTATAGATCAAGTATAAATATAACCCAGCGGGCAGAATATATTTGTTTATTTTCATTTCATTTCATTTCATTTCATTTCATTTAATATTCCCAGTCTACGTTCACAGCCACATGACGTCATAGGCTGCGAGGGAAGTTATACGTGAGCATTAATCAGCAGAGCCCACAAGGCTGGACGCACCGCTGATTTCCAAGCATCTTTCCCCGGCTAAAACGGCTTTAGCCAGGCCACGCTGACCGCCTTGATGTCGAGTCTCTCCCCTTCCTCGCCTCCGTAGATGGGTTTAAGATTGGAATGGCCTGTATTGGAGGCCACAGCAGAGGTTTAGGCCCTGAAACGGAGTGGGGACCACCCGAGCCGTGGGGGGGGGGATTAAGCGTGCAGCGTAGTCTATTTTTAACTTTTGTTTATTTTGTTTATTTTGGCGGCGGCTGGGACAAACGGCGCGCTGCCCACGGCCCAATCGGGCCAGATCTTATGCGGCGTGCGAATTCTTCGCCCATATTGACCAGACCAGTGGACGGAAAATGGGTCTTCCTCGGTGGTATTCCGTACACAATGCAAGATCTGTGTGTTGTGACCCCTGTTTATCTCGCTGCCGGCACCGTGGCTCTCGCTTCCTCATCACCCCCTTTTAGAATCGCGAATTTTCCATAATGCAACTCTTCAACTCCAAGTCTCAAACGGCCGCCAAGTTCGCTGCCCTGGTCGCCCTTAGCGCTGCCCTGGCCCCTGTGTCTGCTCAAGATGCGATTATTGCCTCTATCGCTGATCAAATCTCGCAAGATATCGTGGCTGCCCGTAGCTCCGATATCCCCCTATCGCAAGCGTCCTCGGAAGTCTCGTCCTTTATTGCGGCCATTACGGGTAACACCGATATGAACAACCTTTTCAAGTCACTGTTCAATGTCGCCGCTAATGGTATTAATAGCAACAATTTGGTTGAATTTGCCCAACAGGCTGCCTCTTCCCTTATGGCCTACAGCGATTCCCCGCAATTCACCAGTCTTCAGGGTATCATCGCCGCCAACACCGGTAACTACGATCTGGATCAAATTACCTCTAATCTTGATGACAGTTTCGAACCTATGCTCGCTCAAATTACCCCCCAAGTCACCGCTCTCGAAGTTTCCGATTACGATGCTAATTTCGAAGACGCCATGAATGACCTCTATTATGCTGCCCTGAACGTCGGTTATGGCGCTATCTACGGTGCTCAAGGGAATGAATACGACGATTTCACCGCTGAAGATGGATCCACAGATGGATCCACAGATGGATCCACAGATGAATCCACAGATGAATTCACAGCCGCTCAATTGGTTGGCGCTGGTAGCATTCATTTTGCCGCTGGTAGCATTCATTTTGCCGCTGCCGCATCTGCTAGCTCATTCTTTATGAACATGGGTGGGTCCGCGTCTTCTATCAAGGCTAGGGGTACTACTACCAGGTCCGGACGTACTATCACCATTACTGCCTTGGCTGCCAGATCCACTGAATCGGCCGCTGAAACTACTACTGATTCTTCATTTAGTAGTTCAGCTTCTGGGGACGTATCTTCTTCCGTAGAAACTGTCTCATCGGCTACTACTGAATCTTCTTCCGAACTTGTTTCCTCCGCTTCATCCGTGGCTTCTTCTTCTTCTTCCGCTTCTTCTTCCGCTTCTTCTTCCTCCGCTGCTTCTTCTTCCGCGGCTGCCTCTTCCGCGGCTGCTACTTCCTCGCAAGCCCAACCGGGTGATGCTAACTCCAGAGCCGTCACTGGTGCGTTCCTTATGGGTGGTGCTGTCATTGCCGTCGCCAACTACTTGTTATAAATTTAGTGTAATAATTTTTTTTTACCTTTCTTATCCTATTGGATGAACTAATTCAAGGCATTTAGAAATCTGTACTATACTGAAAATCCTAACTTGCAATCGATGCAAGAAAGCATATTATATATATTTAGATAAACTAATACGAATTAATTAATAATGAACCTACCGGATTCAATACTTGAAAGGTAAATGTATTGTAGCACTCTCAGTATATGATAGTTATACTATTTAATTTTTCCAGAATAATGAATAAACCAAGTCGCGGATTGTCTTGTGGTTATGTACAACAAGAGAGTAAAGCTTTGTGTGGTTTGACCCTGCATACCCTATCACTATAACGGTATTTCTTGATGTTTTTGATTACTATGAATTTCATCTTTCTAAATAACGAATATTTGGTTCAAGACCCTATAGATTATTCTCCAATTATCATTAAAAACGCAAATAGCCAGTAATAGAGTCCCGCGGCCACAGGGAAGGTTCTCCAACCTCCCATGACATTCTACCGCCATCACTGACCCTTACTACGGCATCAAAACCCCACCTTCCCAACGACCGATTCCATCATCTTTTGCAACATTTCCTTACATACTAGAAATAGAACATATACACCAACAATGGGATTATCAGCTATGGAAGATCCCACGGGCCATAATGAGCAATGGCCCAAGCCTACCGAAACCATTACAATTGCCCCCGTATTGGACTTTCTCAAGGACGGCGTAACCCCCATCACGCTACTCGCGGTCAGTGCTGCCGACTCCCACGCATTACCAGCCAGTCTTATCGCCTTCATGTGCAATGAATTCAACGATGAGCTCGATCGTGGCTTGACCTACCCTCTCGTGGACAGCTTTACCGCTGAGGGATTTCATCATTATTGGTTTGACAAATTTGCCTGCTTGATGGTGCGCGGCCACTTTGCCAGTCTGGACGAGTTTGTTAAAACCCACACCACCACCACCACCACCACAGAACCGGAATGGCAAAATATCTTTTTGGGCACGTTTTATGTTAAACCCAATTACCCCGGCCGGAGTTCGCATATTTGTAACGCGGGCTTTTTGACGAGCCACGTGGTAAGGAACCAGGGCGTGGGTAAATTGCTGGCCAGGACTTATGGCTCCTGGGCACCTAAGCTGGGATACAAGGCCAGTGTCTTTAATTTGGTTTATGAAAATAATGTGGCCAGTTGCCGTCTGTGGGATTTCTTAGGTTATGAAAGGGCCGGTAGAATTAAGAAGGCGGGCAGATTGAGAGGCCTGGATGAGATGGTGGACGCCATTGTCTACTATAAGGAGTTTGATCAAGAATAAAAATAGATATACAAAAGACAATATATATATATATGTAATATTAAGTATATGGATTACTACAGGCAAGAGATTAATCCTTATGTCCTTACAGCTCCACTCATATAACTTGATAATCAAATATGATTCAAACGTTGCTTGATTGTTTTCATATATTGAAAAGAACGGAAACAGCGTGACTAAGTAATGCGAAAAGCACATTAGCATTATAGTACAAATAAAAAGCCAACTTAGTTTACTGTAAACTCAATTAGAAGTTTTTAAAATGAATTATTTGAATTTTTTTCTTCTTCTTTTTAAATAGAATTTTTATTAAGACGTAAAAACGTATTTAAACTAATTAACAGGAAAACTAATTTTTTGGCCATCTCCAGCTTCACATCAATCAAACAACCGACTAAAGCCTTTAGTTGCGGCCATATCCAGTGGAAAGCACGATTTCCCGTCCGATCAATCATAGTTAAGCCAGTGAGAGCCTTCATAAGTACTACGGTGGGAGACCACGTGGGAACATAAGGTGCTGCAATTACTTTTTCTATTGAGAAATAGTAGTTTCTTTTTAAATTCCATTTTAGAAAGAATTATACGCTTACCTAGTATGCATATTGAAAAAATTGAATATCAATGAGTTTGGCGAGATTCACTTTGATCTCAGCAGCCTCTTTTTTCTGCGTCTCAATTAGGATATGATATTGTTTTATTAGTCCCAAGAAAATTAATGTAGCCTTTTTCGTTTCAACCCTAAGTTTTCGTGTTTTTGTTTATTATTCGAAAATGTTTTTTTTCCAATTACAACGCCCAAGTCAATTGGACCAATCTTGCTCTAAAGCCTAGACTGGTCTTCTTTTACTTTTCATTGTAGTGCCATGATCATCCAAGTTGGGTTCAATCTCGGCTGTATGTCCCCTCATTGTCAATAGACCTTGCATATATGCCCAATTATTCCCTTCAAATCACTCTTGAAAAATAACTGAGACGGGCTATATAGTATATATCAATTCAAATCATACCATAAAAAAATATCTTTTCGATTATTTTACTACGAGATTACTAAACCAGTGATATATTTCCAGGTTTTAAATATATTTTGATGATTCAGAAAGGTAATTGGACTTTTTGTAAGCCGTATACCTTACCAAGCCGATGGAACCTGCAGATTGATTTCATTACAATGTAATGTCCCTACAAGGAGAGTTAAAAAAAATTACAGAGGCGATTCATACTCAATTATTCAAAAATTGGGCTAATAAATGCCGCAATTAAACCATAAATATTATTTAAAAACCCAATCAGAGCTATTTCAAAACTAGTTCTAACCCATAAATTATTCAAATGCAAAGGCGATTTTTCTTATAACTAAATCAGGTCATTTCCATATTTCGGTGATCACGGAACCGGAAAATGTAGCTAGAAATAATGACCAAGCGAGAACCCTGACAGGCTGTGATGACCCAATTAACTGCGGCTTCTATATATATGTATATACATACATACTGTTTCTTAAGCTCGGATGAACGTTTTTCGGAACAGTATAGGCTTCGGATTTTCTACGGCGGAATAAGCCGACAGTTTCAACTAAGGTTTCATACGCTATTTTCCGTCCGGATTTTTGGCGCATGCAAGAAAAAAAATATAAAAAAACGGAAAGAAAAGGGAAGGAAAAAAAACCATTCCGAAAATCCCCGAGATATATAAAGCGTGCGGCTATCATGAGGTTTCAGCTTCCGAGATCGTATCTAGTCCCGGGATCGAACCATTTGGGGTCAAAAAATATCTATATAATAAAAAAGTAAAAAAAATAGGTGATCGACCGTATACGATGTCACATCATATATTCAAATTATATGCGTGATGTTGATCCGTACATTCATGCAGGTTGTGGCACCCGAAAAAAGCTTGCTATTCCGGGGAATGGGTAGAGGAGGGGTGGGGTTGAGACTAGTTAATTTCCATATTGGGAAAATTTGCTACGGAGGTTAAAAATAAAAGAGAAAACAGAATGAAAAACTCTGGGGGAATGATCGGCTCAAATGGGGCTTTTCTTTGACAAATATTCTCAGCGGATCATGTAGTATATAGCCACATGCTTACTCATAAATGAATCATAAAAATTTGATTATTTATCAGGCCATACTATACTGAAGCCGAGCTCGCTAGAGATATGAGAAAAAAATAATATTGAAATTTAGCGATGAAATTTAGTAATGAAATTGAAGACAAGTGGCTACGTGCTAAAATAGTCGAATAAAACGCTTATTTTTTTTTGAATTGGCCAAAGATTATCAATTGGGAAAGTATCATCGTGTACGTAATATTTTATCATTAAATCTTTAAGGAGATACAGTTTGAATAATAAGAAAGTTAATCGATCGATTAACGGTTAATTAAAAAGAGGAAAAAAGAAAATATTTAGACAATCCTGGGTGAATTAAAATCGGTTTTCTTTTCATTACATTTAATTTCCGGATTTAAAAAAGTAGTCTGATTGGAATAATATCTTAGTTCAACAATAATGCGGTTTTAGCTCAGTTGGGAGAGCGTCAGACTGAAGTTCAAACTTTAGTCCAGTTAATCTGAAGGTCCAGTGTTCGATCCACTGAAACCGCATTTTTTGCTTCTTTTCTCTCTGTAGTGAATTTTTTTGTTTTTTTTGGTTAACTTGAATTGTGAATTTTTTACTAGATATAAATATCCTCCTTAATTTAAAACGTAGCCCTTCAATTTGAATTATGGCCTGCAATTTTCTACATCCTCTGGAGGCCATGACGTATGTACGCTACAAACATTCATGCTTTAGCCCAATACAGAAGGCTCAGAAATGTAGCCGAGGTCCAGGGGTCAGCTAATGGCCCAACCTCATATATTTTTTACTTTTTCCCATAATGCTGCATCTTGTCAGCCCACAACTGGGGCCATTTGGGCCCGTTTGTTCGACCCAACGTGAATTAACCAGCGCCAAAAATACCACGTTGCGGCCTGTTTCCAGCCAACGGTACACCAGCGAGGATTGTATCAAGGCCAATACCACCCCAGCCACCACGACCACGACCACCACCGCGACAACCGCGACACCGGACCACGCCAAGAGCAAGGGCTGAGAAACCCGGCCATTGCGGTTGGACCCTGGCGGCCCAGCCACGGGGCGAGCCGGGTGATTAGATAATCCGGGCCCACGCATAATTAAGGTTAGCGTTATAAATGCGGCAGCATGACGGTGGGACAATGAGATGCTGAGACAAGGTGACAGCGCCCCAGTGCGACGGTAGCAATGGCGGTGGGATGGGACATTGCCAGCAATGGGTTCAAACGCCGGCGCGGAGCCCAGATCGCAGGCCTGGCGCGCCAGGCGCCGCACGCGGATGAACTGGCGCCGGCTGCTGCGACGTCGCTCTTCCGGGCGAGACAGATCTGGCGTGCTCTCGTTGCTTTTTCTGGGGAAGGTTTTTTCTCTTCCCCGGTTTGCGCGCCCTGCAAAATGCACTCCACACAAAACAGTCGGGTTCACACACAATTTCCCCAAATTTCATCCAATTTCATAAAATTTGGACTGGCTATGGCTCGGGATGGCGAGACTATAAATACGGAAACAAGTCGCTCGTTTCCTCCCTCTCTCGCCCTGCCCTTTCTTTCTTCTCTTCTATCATTAACATCCAATAAATTCTTTTGTCCCCCATACATACACACACACAAATATATTTCGAGGATGTTGAGAATATCTACCGACTTCTACGATAAATTCCCCAAGATTTATAACATCTGGGTTATCTCCGCTATTACCACCATGGCCGGTTTGATTTTCGGTTTCGATATTTCTTCGGTATCGTCGCTTATTGGCCAAGAACCTTACCAAAATTACTTCAACCACCCGCAAGGTATTACCCAAGGTGGTATTACCGCCGCCATGGCCGGTGGTTCTTTCGTCGGTTCCTTAGCCTCCTCCTTCGTTTCTGATCCCTTAGGTCGTCGTGCCTCTATGCATATTTCCTCCATCTTCTGGATGATCGGTGCTGCCATTCAATCGTCGTCTCAAAATGTTGGTCAATTAGTCGCTGGTCGTTTTATCTCCGGTCTCGGTGTGGGTTTCGGTTCTTCCGCTGCCCCTACTTATGCCGCTGAAATTTCTCCCAAGAAGATTAGAGGTACCGTTGGTGGTCTCTTCCAATGGGCCGTTACTATCGGTATCTTAATCATGTTCTACATCGGTTACGGTTGTTCCTTCATTAACGGTGTTGGTTCCTTCCGTCTTGCTTGGGGTATTCAAATCATCCCCGGTTTGATCTTCTTCATTGGTATTTTCTTTATCCCCGAATCTCCTAGATGGTTAGCTAACCACGATAGATGGGAAGAAGCCGTCGAAGTCGTTGCTAGAGTTCAGGCTAAGGGTAACCGTGAAGAGGAAACTGTGGCTCTTGAACTTGAAGAAATTAAGGAACAAGTCCTTATCGATGAACAGTCCAAGGATTTCACTTACTTTGAATTATTCAACAGACAAAATATCAGACGTACTTTTGTTGGTATCTCCGCTCAAGTTTGGCAACAATTATGTGGTATGAACGTTATGATGTACTACATTGTCTATATTTTCCAAATGGCTGGTTTCACTGGTAACACCAATTTAGTCTCTTCTTCCATTCAAACCGTTATTAATGTTGTCATGACCGTTCCTGCTCTTATCTTTATGGATCGTCTCGGTAGAAGACCCCTTCTTTTAGTCGGTGGTGTTTTAATGATGATCTGGTTATTCGCGCAAGCCGGTTTATTAGCCACTTATGCCGTTCCCGTTGACTCCGTCGATGGTGATAGTACCGTTAGAATCTCTATCCCCGCTGAAAATGGTGCCGCTGCTAAGGCCGTTATCGCCTGTTCTTACCTATTCGTTGCCTCGTTCGCCCCCACCTGGGGTGTTGGTATCTGGTTATACTGTTCTGAAATCTTCCCATCTAGACAAAGAGCCAAGGCCACCGCCATTACCACTTCTTTCAACTGGATCTTTAACTTTGCCTTAGCCATGTTTGTGCCCTCGGCCTTCCAGAATATTACCTGGAAGACTTATATCATTTTCGGTGTCTTCTGTGTTGTGCTTACCATTCAAGTTTACTTCATGTTCCCCGAAACCAAGGGTAAGACTTTAGAAGAAATTGATCAAATGTGGGAATCTGGTATTTCCGCTCGTAAGTCGGCCAGTTTCGTACCCGAAATGCCCATTTCTGTTTCCAAGAGAGAAAAGGTTGAACATGCCGAAAATATTTCTGACGAACTCCCCGTCGGTGAGAAGGTTAACGTTTAATCGCCTTAAACTGGGTCTTCTTCTTCTTGTGCCTTCCTTCCTTTTAATATTTATTTATTCATGAAAGTGTTCTCTTTTCCTTCCCTTCTTTTAATACGACGCTGTTTATAAATAGCCGGCCTTGGTGATAAACAGTTTTGTAATCTTCATATTTATTTGACTTTTTAGCATTTATCCTCTTTGGCGATAAAAAAAAGTACTATCGTTTGAAACCCTCAACGAATTGGTTCTTTTCATTTTTTTCATACCCTCTTTCTATAATAACCAAACAAATGGATTTAAATAAAATTTATAATAAATTACTTATATATCAAAGTTAATCGTTTGTATATCGAAAGGTTTTATTTTTTCAAACCTTCTCTACTTTCCAACGTAATCCGCATGACGCAACAGGTGAGAGTTGGGGACATGTGTCATCAAGCCCTTTTGTGGGAATATGTTTTTTTTTCCCCTGTTAGGAGGACATCGATAAATAAGGATTGCATTAAACAATAGACTCTATATAATTAATTTGTATATATATGTGAATAAATAACGGTGGATGGTAGGACGGTTATTATGGTTATTAAACTACTATTTGGGATTTATACCTTTCTAACCTTCACATCTGGTCATCCTGATATTTGTTTTTTGTGCAGCTGTCACAAAGATACCGTCCAATTTCCAAGAGATATCTTCCTAACCCTTCCATCTTCCATAAATAAATCTAGGCTGACTTTCGAGCTTCCAAATAATGAACATCTGGCAACTCCTTCAATCTCTGAGCGGCCTGTTCCGGGGTCAAATCCCTTTGGGGTTCACCCAACAATTCAAAGCCGACCAAGAACTTTCTAACGGTGGCACTTCTCAACAGGGGAGGGTAAAAGTGCATATGGAAGTAACAAGTGTTTTCGTATTCCTCAGTACAGTGGAGGGGAGCTTGATGCATACCCATCGAGTAAGGGAACGAAGTCTGAAAGAGGTTATCGTACTTGACCGTGAGTTTCTTGATGATGTCGGCCAAATCGAGTTTTTGTTTATCGTTGAATTTCTTGATAGAGGTCAAGTGTTGTCTGGGCAAGACCAGGGTCTCAAAGGGCCATACGGCCCAATAGGGGACCACGACAATAAACGAGTCGTTTTCAACAACAATTCTAACCTGTTGCTTTAATTCCAATTTAACGTAGTCGGCCAAAAGGTTAGAATTATGTTTAGCTTGATAGGTTTGCATATTAGACACTTCATGCGAGACCTCGGTGGGAACGGACTCCAAACACCAGGCTTGACCATGAGGATGTGGATTGGAGCAGCCCATGGCCGAGCCCTTATTTTCAAAGATTTGCACGTATTTGTAGGGCTTATCGGCTTCATTTTGGAGGTCCACGTAAAGCTTTTGCCAAGCGTCCACGATCTTGGCAATTTGATCCACCGACATCATGGGCAGCGTTAAGTTATGTTCAGGGGCAAAACAGATAACAAAACAGGCCCCACGGACCCCCTGGGTGTGTAATAAACGCTTCTCCAATGAATCTTCTTCGGCGTTCTCACCATCGGCATATTCCGGTTGATCTAATTTGACAGCCGCGAAATCGTTAGGGAAGATAAAGGTCTCCTTGTAATCCGGGTTAACGGGACCCGTGGCACGTTGGTTCCGGGGACACAAGTAACAGGTTTCGTCGTGAACCAGGCCTTCGGTTGTGACCTCAGTCTCTTCTTGACCTAACCAAGGTCTCTTGGCACGGTGAGGTGAGACTAGGACCCAGCTGTTGGACAAGGGGTTGAAGCGACGGTGGGAGTGGTCGGTAAAGTCAAACATGATACTCTTCAAGGGTTAATTGACAAGCTACTTTTTTTTTAAAAAAAAAAGAAGAAGAAACAGGAGGATGATGGACGATGAGGTGTGTTATGGGCGGTAAACCCACCCACGCTTAACTGTATTTATTTATGGCTCGGTGCGGCATCTGGGGAGAATTATGCAGCCCGGGGAGAATTGCGGAGAAAATACATTTTCCGGCAGGGCTGCAGGGTTGCATCAACACTCCGGTTTCAGCTGTACGCCGCATGGCCGCGCGGCCACGCAACACTGTCGATCGTCACGCATCGCTTACGTCATAAATCACCGGTGGAGCGTTGCATCCGTGTCTTTGGGGGTTTTTGCGACGTGGGGGACCCACGCTGGGGGTGTAGTACGTAGTATCGTGTAGGATTAAAACTTCTTTTAACAATAGGAGGGACCATAGCAGGTTGTATTTTCGTAAAATACAACAAACTAAATATAGACCTATACAAATATAAATAAGTGAATCAAGCAATTGCGGGGATGAACAACGTCTTAGACTGAAAAACCAATGAGCAAGGTCTTAGACTAGAAAACCAATCCGTCCTTGCCGCCATTATAGACACTACTACCCACGGTGGGTCTTGAAACCACAAGAGCTTCGGCCAATTCGGCGTCGGTAATACCGGGGAACTTCTTCAAGTAGTATTCTTCGATCAGGGCCTTCTTAATGGCCTCCACTTTATCGAGCGTAGTCAAATGAACCGTAGACCCACCCCAGCCCGCACCGGTCAATCTTGACCCATAACTACCATGAGCCCGGGCAGTTCCACAAATGATACCAATTTCGGGACACGAGCAGTCAAAGCTCTTGTCACAGGATTCCTGCGATTGGTTCATCAGGGCGCCCAAGTTGTCAAAGAACTCGGCGGGGTCCGCGGGGGAAGATTGTAGTAAAGTAAGCGATTCCAAAACCCGCAAGGCCTCAGAGTAAACATGTTTAGCCCGTTGGTAGAGCTTCAAGACATCGTAACGAACGGTGAATTGCGAGAGGAATCGAGCATGGAATTCTGCTACCGTGAGTCCCATTTCGGAAGCGGCCTGTTCGGTAGTGTAGCCATCCTTAAGGGTGAATGTAAGTTCGACCAATTCCAGCATTTTTCTCAATCGTTGACGTCCTTCTTCAATGGCACCATCCCATTTGATAGCTCCGAACTGCTTGGCATAGTAGGCATCCATGAATCCTCTCAATGTACCAGTGGATAAGTTAGAGTTCTGAGTGAGTTGAACATCAAACTTGGAGGCTAAGAGCTCAGCGGCGGTATTGACTTCAACTACCCGTAAGTTATAGTTGGTAGATGCCGTTTCTTGTTTATTGGCCGTGACCAAAGTATTAGCAATGAGAAAGGCCAGCGGTGGGGTGGTTTGAGGGAAGGCAAAGGCGGTAGCCTTTAATTTCGGCTGGAATTCCACGTATAACGCATGATCCTTTTCACCACATACCGAGGCACATTGATCCATACCACCATTATTTAAACCCACGTAATGTTCTGAAACAACGGTCATTTTGGTCAAATCATCCTTGGTGATATCGGTGATACCATTGACCTTTAACACTGCTAATGAGGTCGCACAGGCAAAGGCCGCGGAAGATGATAAACCACCCCCCGTGGGTACGGTACCGTGAGCGAGGACGCACATACCCTTCAGGGGCTTATGGGCCCTCTCCGGAAACTTTTCTTGAATAAACTTTTGAGCGACCAAATGGCCACATTTGAAGTAATTGGACCAATCACTAATAGTGATATCAATGGGGACTAAGGAACCATCGGCGGGTAAATCAAATTCGCGCGGTCCGAATTTGGGGTCCACGTTAGCTAAACGGATCGTAGTGTCGTCGGTAGCGGCAACGGCCATAATAACGTCCACATCAATGGCTAAGGGTAATACGGAGAAATGGCAATAATCAATATGTTCACCAATAAGATTCACTCTACCGGGTGATCTGGCAATAAAGTCTGGCGATTGCCCAAATGATTCGGTGAAAGTTTGGAAAAGCCCTTGGTAACGAGGGACCTGGGCGGCCGGATTGGAGTAGAAAGTCAAGTCATTGAATTCGGGGATTGTAGAGTCCATGATAGTTTAGGGCCTTTCTTAGGATATTGCAAAAAAAGAAGAGGAAAAAAGAGGGAAGGTTAAAACAAAAGAGAAAAAAGACAGAATGGTATGTTAATACTGGAGATGGTGTGAATAATATTATTACCGGATAATATTGGGATCAGTCCGCCATAGAGACAAGAGGCTGCAGGAAGGTTGGGGTAGGCGGTGGGACCACCGCAGCCTACGTAGCCAGACCAGACTTGCTTTCGCCGTAATACGCCGGGACAATAATCCACCACTTTAGTCTCTACTGCCTTGGCTTCTCTATGGCCTTCCCTTCCAGGCCATGCCATGCCATGCCATGCTACCATGCTACCATGCTACCATGCTACCATGTTACCATATTACCGAATTGCCATGTTGCCGCGTGCCATGGACTTATACCCTATGCCGTTTGCCTGTAGCGGGAAGATGACACCCTCCACGCCACGAAGGCCTCTCTAGTTTATTTCCCTTTAGTTTTTCCAGCCACACCCCGTATCCTATATCCCGTACGGCCCATGCTGCACACCAGACCGCCAGACCCCGGATTATTAGCCAGAGACCCCGGGTAAACCACCCCGGCCGGGTGGAGGGCCTGGCTGGGTGCGGCAGCGCGCCAGTTGACCCGGCGTGCAGCGGCCCCCACGCGCCCCGGCATTAGAGTTGAGGCTATTTTCCCGATCGGGCCGACGGTGTCTCACGGAGGGTGTCACCTGCGGGAGATCCCCTGCAGCCAAGCCCAGGGTTCCCCAACAGGGTCTGCGCCAGCGCCGGCCGTGCGGAGAAAACCGGGGAAGCCTGGCCACAGCAGAGTTGGGCCTTGCAGGGCGTCATTGGCCTTTGGCGGTATGATGCAGATGAGCTCTTATATAAGCCGTGGGTGTGCGCAGGCTTAACTTTAGACCAGCCATAACTACAACTACAACTACTACTGCAATTACAACTACAATTACAACTACCACCAGATGTCTTATGTATTAGTTACCGGTGGTGCCGGATATATTGGATCTCATACCGTGGTGGAACTCTTTAACAATGGCTACAAAGTGATCATTGTTGATAATCTAATCAATTCATCTTATGATTCCGTGGCTCGGTTGGAAGTCCTCTGTAAACAAAAGATCCCCTTTTTCAAAATTGATATCAGTGATGTCGCGGCCCTAGATAAGGTATTCAAGCAATACCAGATTGACGCTGTATTACACTTTGCCGCACTCAAGGCCGTTGGTGAATCGACCAAGATCCCATTAGAATACTATGAAAACAACGTAGGTGGTGCCATTGCCCTATTCAAGGTCATGCAACAAAATAACTGTAAGAAAATCGTATTTTCATCCTCAGCTACCGTTTATGGCGATGCTACCCGATTCCCGGATATGATCCCTATCCCCGAACACTGTCCCACAGGCCCCACCAACCCTTATGGAATGACCAAGATCACTATTGAAAACATCATGCGTGATCTCTTCTCCAGTGATAAAACTTGGAAATCGGCCATTTTAAGATATTTTAACCCCATTGGCGCTCATCCCTCCGGTTTAATCGGTGAAGATCCCCTGGGGATCCCTAATAACCTATTACCCTTTTTGGCGCAAGTGGCCATTGGCCGTCGCGAAAAGATGTTTATCTTCGGTAATGATTACGATTCTCGTGATGGTACCCCGATTCGTGATTATATCCATGTAGTTGATTTAGCCAAGGGCCATATTGCCGCATTGGACTACTTGAATCAATCACACGAGGGCTTGTGTCGTGAATGGAACTTGGGTACCGGTAATGGTTCTACGGTCTTTGAGGTATTTAATGCCTTCTGTAAGGCCGTGGGCCGTGATTTACCGTTTGAAATCACGGGCCGTCGGGATGGCGATGTATTAAATTTAACCGCTGACCCCCGTCGTGCTAATAAAGAGTTGAAATGGACCGCGGAATTGTCCATTGATGACGCCTGTAGGGATTTATGGAAATGGACTACCGATAACCCCATGGGTTTCCAAATTGAAAACTATAAATGGAACCATTTTAAACATGATGAAGATTATGAAGATAGATTACATACTTTAACCTCCACCGATGGTAAATTTAAGTTCTCAGTCAGTAATCTCGGCGCAACTATCGTGGATGCCTCACTTAATGGTACCAAACTATGCTGTGGGTTTGAAACCGAACAGGGTTACTTGAGAGACGATAATCCCTATTTTGGCGCTACCATTGGTAGAATTGCCAACCGAATCAGTGGTGGTAAGCTCACCGTCAATGACACCACTTATCAATTACCCGTTAACGAGAAAGGTATCAATACCTTACACGGTGGATCATCAGGCTTTGACCGAAAGATTTTCCTCGGTCCCGTAGTTCACAAGAACGTGCAAACGGGGTTAACCCAAATGGAATTCTTACTAATTGATAAGGATGGCGAAAACAACTTCCCCGGTGAATTAGAGGTCAAGATCACTTACGCGCTACAGGATACCCCTCAGGGGGGTGCTATCGAAGTAGAGTATGAAGCCACTTTATCCAACCCTACCGATAATGTTAACCAAACGGCCGTTTCGCTCACCAATCACACATACTGGAATATTGGCAACGGGCCCACTATCGAGGGGACCGAAATCGCCTTAAGCACCAACCAACACTTACAAGTTGATTCCAGCTTATTACCCACGGGGGAAATCACCACCCACGCTGAAATGACCACTTTATCTTCAGGCCAAACAACCACTCTCGGCGCCACAACGCCAGCTTTTGATCATTGTTTTACTGTATCTGCGCCGCCCGAGTTCCAAATTGATACCCGATCGAGACCGCTACAAGTGGTCGCAAGGGCCTATCACCCTGACACCAAGATTGCATTCACCACAGCCACCACAGAGCCCTCGGTTCAGTTATATACGGGAGATTACGTTGATGTAGGAGATGGATTGTTTGGATCTAGGGCAGGGTTCTGTCTGGAGGCCGCAAGGTATATCGATGCTGGCAATAATAAGAATTGGAGAGCTAGTGTGGTGCTCAACAGGGGGGAGGTTTATGGTGCTAGGACCCAGTATGGTTTTAGTCAGGAGTGATTTATGGGAACATTTAGGTGATGATCCTAATGATAATAATAATAATAATAATAATAATAATAATAATAATAAATCCACGGTAACTATAACTGTGTAAAGTTTGAGTTCAAATCAATTTATCTAAACCTTCCTCCATTATTATCATTCCTTAATTATTTCTCAACGCAATATATTCGTTCAATAGCAAATCTCTAACCACTATTTGTTAGCTATGTTCCGTATTGTTATATTTTATATTATAGTATAATATAATATAAGCAACAAAATTCCTTGAAAAACCGCCTTCCACCTTCTTTTTTTGGTTTAAATTTTTTTTTTTAAATAGATTTTTATTAAAAAGTAAAAACTTATTTAAACTAATTAACAGGAAACTAGAAAGAGTGAATTTTGTTCTTTTCTTGGTTGAATTTCGTACAAACAATGGGTTGTCCTTGATTTGATATTCAATCACTCATCCTCCGAAGTAGATTGAGTTCATATCTCGTATCCAGAGCCTCCATACTCGCCTTTCCAGAGCCTCCATACTCGCCTTTCCAGTTTTTCTGCAATTGAACCAAGGAATATGCCAAGGTATATCAACGCCTAATCCTCTTTGAGGCTTAATAATCATCCGATATAGTGTAATGGCTAGCACGGTCCGCTTTCACCGGGCAAATCGGGGTTCGATTCCCCGTATCGGAGATGTTTCTTTTTTACAGGCTAACTGTATTTTAGTGCTGAAATATCCACCATACTGAGGATTACGGACTTACGAGAGTATCAACGGCTCAAAAGGCTTAATCTTAGCATTTTCTTAAATTTCAATACAATTAACAAGATAAATTTGGTATTAAACCCCATTTTGTGTATTGGTTTTGCAATCTTTTTTTCTCTAAAATTTATTTTATTATTCTATATCCTCTTTACTTTCTGTTTTATTTATTGTTGTTTTTTCAAACCTTCTTGTTTCTCTGAAAACTGACCACTTATCTTTCTTTTTCGGTACTACTTTTAAATCTCTAATGCCCTCATCCGCACGATCCCGATCCCGATCCCGGTCACGGTCATCGAGTCGACGACGCTCTGATTCGCGATACTATGATTCACGGTCTAATGGTAGCAGTAGCCGTTCGTCGCACAGCTCGCGCGACTCGCGTGACAACTATCGCCGCCGCGACGATTACGACCGAGATGATCGGAGGTACTCTGATAATAGAAGAAGCTACGGCCGTGATGATCGCGATAGAAGTCGTGACAGGGATAGATATAGAGATCGCGACACATCTAGGGACGAAACGAGATCACGCAGCGATAAGAGAACTCGAGACGAAAATAAAGACAAGAGTAGTAGTGATGGTGGTAAGTACAATAGCGTGGAACCAAGTGTCCATTCTTTAACTAATCCCAATGATGATACAGAAGTAAGTTCCGTTAATGTATCGTCTTCTTCTTCGATTTCAATGGATCCCAGTATTGGAATTAAACAAGAAAATAACATCAGTAATAACCCTAGTACCAACGAGGCCGCCTCCTCGCTTTCCGATGAAAGGGCGAAACGACTCGCTTTATGGAAGGAGAAGCAAAGGCTGTTGAAGGAATCATCCAATAAGCCTGATCAAGTTGTCGTACAACCAGATACAACGACGGTGACAACTGACAACAACACTGATACAGTGGTACGTATTATATTAATCTTTTTTTAATTTATTTTTTACATATTATTCTCATATTAACCCTCTTTCAGGTCGACCCATTAGAAATTAAACGTCGAGAACGTATGGCCAAGTTGGAGATATGGAAAAAGAAGAAACGTGAACAAGAAGAACTAGCTCAAAAGGCTGGATCCGTTACTGAACCGAAAAAGGTTAGTCTTGGATTTTCGGCCCCTAATGTAGTCAAAAAGCCAGGTCTATCGTTTGGGGGTTTAGCATCAATCCAACCCACGGTGGCGGCGGCCGCCGCCAAGTCGACGCCACCGTTTGAGTCAAGGCTGAAACCCAAATTCAAGTCCTTTGACGATGACGATGACGGGAGCGATGACAAAGATTCGTCCAAGTCCTTCTTCGGTAAACGAATTGGCTTTAAGCCTTTACCACAGAGTTCAGTTTCCTCTAATGAATTTGAATTTGAATCTATGGAGGGTATAACCCCTAGTGTTGATCAGAATCAACCGGAAGATGATGAAGATTCGTTAGATGCCTTCATGACCGGTATGGTCAACGAGGAATTTCAAAAAGAAACCAAGGATGTAGAGGATAGAATAATCTTAAATGATGCGGATCGACTCGATGGCGTAAAAGAAGAAAACGATGAGGATATGGATGATGAGAAAACAGTGATAAACGCTAAAGAATTTATGGCCATGTTGGAAAAGAAAAAGCAAAAGGATGTGCCAGTAATTGATCATTCAAAGATCGAATACGAACCCTTCCGTAAATCCTTCTATGTTCCACCCCAGGAAGTTGAAGCGCTGACGGAGGAAGAAGTCGCTGATTTAAGAAAGTTACTAGACGATACTAAAATCCACGGCACCAATTGTCCTAAACCGGTTCTTAAATGGTCTCAGTTTGGGCTACCGGCTCCGACTATGAAGGTTATCGATTCATTAGGTTATAAGGAACCTTATTCGATTCAATGTCAGGCTATCCCCGCGATCATGTCAGGTCGGGATTTGATTGCCATTGCCAAGACAGGTAGTGGTAAAACTATTGCATTCTTATTACCCCTATTTAGACAGATCAAGGATCAGCCTCCACTGAAACGGGGTGATGGCCCTATGGCCATAGTCATGACCCCGACACGAGAGTTGGCGGCACAAATCTTCGCTCAGATTCAGTTCTTCCTTAAAGCGTTGAACCTGCGTGCTGTTTGCGCTTACGGCGGTGCGCCCATTCAGGACCAAATCGCCGATATCAAGCGAGGCGCTGAGATTATGGTCTGTACGCCAGGTAGAATGATTGATTTATTAGCGGCCAATTCGGGCCGAGTGCTCAATTTACAACGGGTTACTTATTTGGTACTGGATGAAGCTGATCGTATGTTTGATATGGGTTTTGGTCCTCAGGTTAGTAAGATTATTAACAACGTACGACCGGATCGACAGACGGTGCTCTTCTCGGCTACGTTCCCGCCTAATATGGAGGCATTGGCCAGAAAGGTCCTTCATAATCCCTTACAGATTGTTATTGGCGGTAATTTAAGGGTGGCTAAGGAAATCGAACAACACGTAGAAGTCATAAACCAGGATGATAAGTTTAGTAGGTGTTTAGAGCTCTTGGGTCAGTATTTCCACAAGGCCGAGGAAGGTCGGGCCATTATTTTTGTCGAAAGACAATTGTTTGCTGATACTCTATTGACCGAACTCCTCTCTAAGGGATACAACTGTTTATCGATCCACGGTGGTAAGGAACAACAAGAACGTGAAGATAGTATCAAGGATTTCCGAGCCGGTGTCGTCAACGTTCTAGTGGCCACCTCAGTTGCTGCACGTGGGTTAGATATTGCGGATCTCGGCATTGTTATTAATTACGATTGTCCGCACCATCAAGAGGATTATATTCATCGTGTGGGCCGTACCGGGCGCGCTGAGAAGCTGGGTGAATCATATACGTTCATTCGACCCGATGAGGATAAATACGCTTACGACATGGCGAGAATCTTCAAGGCTAATGATCTACCGCTACCCGAGACCGTGGAAAAGTTGGCGGATGAATTCAAGGAGAAGATCAAATCGGGCGTTGAAAAGAAATCATACACAGGGTTTGGTGGTAAGGGCTTAGAAAAGCTCGATGAACAGAGAAAGTTAGCACTGAAAATGCAACGTAAGGCCTTTGCCGTTGACGATCCCGACGCTAAGGATAAGGGTGAAGATGGGGAGGGGTCCGACTCCGAGGGTGAAGACAAATCAGGATCTACTGATACTACCGGTGGTAAGACCACCCCGGCTGTCGCTGAAAAGGTTAGTAATGTCCTTAAAGTGGGCGCTGCGCCTGATAATCGTGGGCCAGATAGCGGTGAATTCTACGCGACATTGGAAATTAACGATGTACCCCAACAGGCCCGATGGAACGTCACCAACAATGCCAATGTTCGAAACCTTATTGAATCTACATCAACCTCAATTACCACCAAGGGTGTGTTCTATAAGCCTGGCGAGGTGCCTAAGGAATCAGCGCCGAAGTTGTATCTTCTGATTGAAGGTCAAACTGAACATTCAGTGCAAAGTGCTTACGATGCGCTTTCTGATTTACTGGTGGCCGGTATGACCAAGTCGGTCAATGTCGGCCGACCCGGTAAGTATAAAATCTAAGTAATTTATATATATATATATAATCGTAAGCTATTCCAATAAATTGATCTTTTTGTATGTTTTGTACACATTATTAGTCATGCTCGCGACGCTGGGACACTTATGCGGGGGGATACGCGTTTTCCAACGCTCGAATCGACATAGTATCACGATCAATCATAATTGGCGTAGTAAACCTCTAAAAACATTAACAATGGCGGCACATGGAATCAAGTTGTCACATACGCTATGGTCACCGTATGACACTGTACGAGACGTTGCTGAGAATATAGGTATCAACAATCTCCCCGATGAGGTATCCAAGACACTGGCGATGGACATCGAGTACCGTATCCACGAAGTTATCGAACAGGCGTTGAAGTTCATGAGACATAGTAAACGAACGACATTAACCACTAATGATATCACTGAATCCCTACGAGTTTTGAACGTGGAGCCTTTATACGGATATGAGACTGCACGACCCCTAACCTTTAACGAAGCGCTCGTGGGACCCGGACAGACGCTTTATTATGCGGACGACGAGGAGGTTGATTTCGAGAAAATCATTAATCAACCATTACCAAAGGTTCCGCGTGCGCCTACGTTTACGGCGCATTGGTTGGCCATCGAAGGTGTCCAGCCGGCCATTCCTCAGAATCCTCTGTCGTCGGAAATCAGATCATTACCGTTATCTTTACGAGGCTCACAGACCAGTAATGCGCGTACGGCATTGGCGTCGATGTCGGAAGTTAAACCTTTGGTTAAACATGTGCTTTCGAAGGAATTACAGTTATATTTTGATCGAGTGGTTAGTGCGTTGACTCAGGCGTCGACTTCACCCACAACGCTTAATGGTGGGTATATGACTACCTCAACATCCAATGACGATCATATGAAGAACGCGGCATTGAGTAGTTTGAAGAATGATCCTGGTTTACATCAACTAGTGCCTTACTTTGTTCAATTTGTCGCTGAGAAAATTACCCATAACTTGAAGAACATTAATTTGTTAATAACCATGTTGGAGGTAATTGATGCAATTTTATGTAATCCTACCATTTTCATTGAACCTTATATTCACGCACTAATGCCCTCGGTGCTCACCCTTTTATTAGCTAAGAAAATCGGTACCAAGAACGATACCGGCCCCTTGACTCACTTCAAGGTTCGTGAGTTCTCAGCGTCGTTATTGAAGAGTATTTGTGACAAATACGGTGAAACTTACCACACGCTCAAGCCCCGCGTCACCCGAACGCTATTAAAGGGATTCATGGACGTCACTAAACCCATCGGGACCCTCTACGGTTCTATTGTGGGTCTCAAGGCGCTAGGTCCTGAGGTTGTACGTATTGTGGTTATTGGTAATATCAAGATCTGGGAAAATGGCGTATCGCAGAAACAAAATCTCAAACCTGATGATCGTATGGTGCTTAATCGAGCTGTTATTGATTCGTTGCGATTGATGAAATCAGAGGCCCTGGCTTTGAAGTATACTGCGGATAATTCCACGGCGGGTTTATTGGACTCGGATGCTGCTAAGTTGAAGGCTATTGTGGGGTCTAATGTGGTTGATTTGATTCTGGCCGAGGCGGATGGCGTGGATATCGCTCGGGGGATTGTCGATGGTGATATTAAATTATAACGAGCCTAATGAACGAGTGATGAACGCGCGTAAGCAAGTTATTGCTAGTGACATATATATATATATTCAGGTACAATGTGAATCTATGTAATAAATAAAAATAAATTATGAAACAATAATGAAACCATTCTAAACTAAATTAAATTTGTCTCTCTCTCTCAGATTATCTTTGCAAATAAATTAAAGATCCACACTCCCCGATCCCTTCGATCGGTTCTTGGTGTCTAAATTAAACAATCGTCTCCCCTTCAATGGTCCCGGATTAGTAAATATACCAGCAAAGTCATCATCATCATCATAGTCGTCATTATCATTGGCCACTAAGGCGCCAAACCCACTATCATCGTCAGTGAAATATCCCCCATTCTCTAGGGGATTCAACGGCGTCACCGTCTGTCTGCGCCGTTTACTAGGCGTGTTGGTCGGTTTCATCGCTGGATGATCATGGTGGCTATTATTCCGCCTTTCTGTGCCAGGGATGACCATATCGTTGTCGTTGTCGTTATCGTTGTGATGATGATGGTGGTGGTGATTATGACGAGGTGTGGTCAGAATACCTCGTTGTGGTTGTCTTACAGGCGATAACATCATATTATTATTATTCTTAATCGGGCTAAGCTGAACGGATCCCCGCATTGGTCGACGAACGGGCGTTCCGGTAACGACATCAATATCGTACACCTCATCACCATTTTCACCATCACCGTCATCCACGGTCAATAGTCGTATTTTCTTTCTTCTTGGCGAGGCGGTCTGATCCGCACGGACGGGCGAGGACATGATTCGCTCAAGCTCATTACGGGGTTGGAAAACATGCGCTGCATTCGTCATGGTTGACTGGGGTGTGGCTGCTATTATTTGGGGATGTTGTTGTTGTTTTGACGGCGTCCTAATTAGCTCCCTCAATTGCTGTTGTTGTGGTTGTGGTTGTAATTGTTGTTGATTCTGTGAATATACCTCCATATTAATGACGCGTTTATTCCCTCTCGCGGGCGTTTGGGCCACTTGGACTAATTGCTGTTTGGTGGTGGCGTGGCCTGACTTTGACAGACGTGAATCATGAAACACTGCCGTTTCTTCAGCCACGATCGATCGACTAGGTCTGGCGATAGCTCTAATAGCCCTAGATAATTCCTCGGCTACGGCATCTTGTTTACTATTATCGGAGGTGGATTGGGTCGTGGAGACTAAATTCCCGGGTTTGCCGCTCGATTTGAATGATACCTCTACTTGGCGGCGTTGGAGGCCCTGATGCGTGAGTGAGGGTAGCCCACCCCTTAGTGATGGTAGCTTTTTGGCTACAGTTGGTCGTTGTCTTGTGGATTTTGTCGTTGTGGAGGCGGCCGTGACCACGATAGCCACAGCCGGGGTGGTTGTATCCACAGGTGGTTCGACAGCAGTGATCGGTTCTAGTGCGATAGTGGGCAAAGCATTCCCGCTGAAACTGGTCGACATTGTTGTTGTGGCTACAGGTGAACTAGGGACCGTGGCGATCGTAGGCTCTTTCGTGAGCTCTTTCGTAAGTTCCTTCGTGAGCTCTTTCGTTGCGGCCGGGGCAACGGTTATTATTGTCTTACCGTTGGCTTTCTTGAGCATGGTGCGCGTCTTTTTGGCGAGCTTAGACCCATAATATGGCATGATTACCTCCATACAGAATTCCAGCAACTCATCCCTTTGGTCGGTGGTAATTGTCGTTGTTTTAGTAGTTGTCGTGGTTATTGTAGTGGTATTAGGTTTATTATTAGGAGTGCTGGTGTTAATGGCCTGCCAGATACAAAGTCGATCAAAGAAGATATCAATCAACGCGTCGGGGGTCAATTGATATAGTCGCGATGGTGCCGCTGTGGGTGTTTGATTAGTGGGGGTAGCAGCAGCTACGGTAGGTTTCCTCAATTTGGGTTTGAGTTGACGAGGCCTTGGGCGCATTAATTTGGCTGTGGCACTCGCTTCTAACGGTTGATGGTCTGATGATTTTGGCGCTGTAGTAGGAGGGGCCACCACTAAGGGTACTAATTCGGGGTCGATATAAGTAGCCATTGGACTACCCCCTCTTAATCCACGATAATCATTGACTAAAATTTCCAACAATATGATAATTTGAAGTTGGATTTCCCGGATTTTGAGCGCGTTGAGGTATTGTGTGAATTCTGTAGCTGTTATAGGGCCACCGCATAATTCACAGGCCCTGGTGTACCATTGTTTAAAATAACCAAACTCTTCAGGGGCGAAACCCAGGGGCGCCGTGTTAGATGTTTTTGGATCGGCTAATTGCGTAAGAAGATTAGCATCAAGTTTATATTTTTCATCTAGGGTTAATACATCCACTACTAGTGAAGATAGATTATGTAGCAGGAGTTTATAATTTTTCTTTCGTTGTCGGTTTTTGTCACGCCAGCGTTTAGTATCCTCGGGGTTATCATTCGTAGGAGCCGTGATCAAATCGGCGAATTCGGTCATGTTGTGTGTTTTAACCAAATTGCGGATCTTGGATAATGTGTTTTTGGCAAAGTAAGATAATGGTGTCTGTGAAAGATAGAGTGATTCCAGGTAACTGGATTTGAGTCTTTCGGCTACTAGGGTAATACTTTCAATTATGGGTTCGGGTACTAGATCCGGTAATGATTCTTCCAAGGGTTGGGTTCGTGAGGGCGGGGTCATATCTAAGATAATATCAGAAACACTAGCCCTAGAAATGGCCGTTACTACCGGGTCCACTTGCCAAGCGTCCAATATTTGGGACTTTATGGCCTCTAAACCTATACTCGTATCATCCTCTATCACATCAGGTGTATCGATACGGTTAACGGTATCGATGAACCGAATATCCTTGACTCTAATCTCAGGATTAAGTCGACCTAATATCCACAGGTTTCCCGAAACATTTTGAATGAACGCCAGCCATTTCGGGTCATTATTGACCTTGACCAAAACGATATGGCTTGGGGTATACAACGAGCCCTTCAAGAGATTAGAATCGAGGATTATGGTCCTTTCACGCTTGATATCGGGCATGTAGTGGAAATACACTGTCCCTTTATTGGAGGCCTTGGCCAATGATGACAATTTTGAATTCCTGGTCTGGTTGAATTGACAATAAGATAGGGGCAGATCACGAGCTCTGACGATCTTAAGCGGGGTAACGATCAGCCCATTGACAGTCGATGCGTGAGAATTCAACCCGTTTTGGCGCGAATATAGCGTGGCTGTGCCTTCCTCAATTACAAATGACGTTGCGGATCCATGGGGCGTTCGACTGCTCATCATCCATGACCTTGGAGCGCCACTAGACTAAAACAATGGGGGGTTTTCAGGGCTTGAAGGCCTTTTTCCTTGCGATCTGATCTCGCGAGATCTCGCGATGCGATCGAAGGAGGTGGGAATGTAATGTCCCAGCGGGCTCATAAGGCCGTCCCAACGGCAGACTCACTTGCGGATCATCGAACCCGTTGATGATTGGAGTCATACCGAATCTCAAAATCATTATCGGTTTGTTTTGCTGTCGTTATTCTTGTTCCTTCCCTCTTCTTCTTTTATATATATATATATATAAGACTTTTCTATAAACCATGCTATCCTTGTTATCTCGACGAGCGCTTCGTTCCCCCCTCGTTACGCAGACCCGTTCGCTAACGGACGTGGCTTCCAATCGATTCGCGGACGGGATCCCCGCCGGTCGTATTGAGACTATTGCCGTCCTCGGGGCGGGCCAAATGGGTACTTCGATCGCTTATACGGCGGCCAAACGCGCTGGGGTGAATGTCTTCCTTACTGATGTCAGTCAGGACGCCTTGGATCGGGCTCAGGTCCAATTGGATCGCATGTTGGACCGTGAGGTCATCCAGAAGAAGATCGCGCCCATGCAGGCGTTTGAGATCCGATCCATGATTAACCCGACGCTGAGTTTTGAATCGATTGTGCCCGAGGTCGATATGATCATTGAATCCGTGTCGGAGATCCCGAGTTTGAAGTGTGAGATTTTCCGTAAACTAGGTGAATTAACCGGGCCCGGGACTATCTTGGCCACTAATACTAGCTCAATTAGTGTGGCTCTATTAGCCAATGCCGCGGGCAAGAATGCCTCTGATAGAGTTATTGCCACCCATTTCATCCAACCGGTGGCCACATCGCCCACTTGTGAGGTGGCCCGTGCGCTCCAAACTTCGGAAGCCACGTTTAATAAAACTATGGAATTTATGCGTAAATTAGGTAAGGACGCCGTGGTGTCTAAGGATACACCCGGGTATATCGCTAATCGTTTGTTAATCCCCTTTATTAATGAAGCTATTACGTCATTAGAGAATGAGGTGGCTACAGTGGAGGATATTGATAAGGTTATGCAAATGGGGTTCCATATGCCTATGGGTCCTTTACGTTTGGCCGATTCAATCGGTTTGGATACTTGTTTGTATATTATGAAGGTGCTTTATAATGATACTGGTGATTCCAAGTACCGTCCCGCGGTGAGATTAAGTCGTATGGTGGATGCCGGTTATTTGGGCCAAAAGAGTGGTAAAGGGTTCTATGAGTATTGATTCGAGCGAGGTGTGCTCCGAGCGGAGGCGAGGGAATATTATTTAAATTGTTATATTAATAAAAAAAGAATTATATTTTATAAGTTAATCTGAGTTAATATTAAAGAGGCATTTTATTTTGAATGGATTGGTCACAGGTTATGCGACATTTTGAATATTACAAAAAAGCGTCGTTAAACATGGATTTTGTTTTGTTTTGTTTTGTTTATATAAATATATAAATATATATAAATTGAATTAAAAGATTCAAGATTCAATAATTGTCTCAGATTGAAATGAATTACAAGCTTAAATCAGCGACAAACCACCTTTGATTTTCGTCTCTGGCATTTTTTCTCAGGTTTTATGAAATTATAATACAAGTTTATTAGAATTAAATAATACTAAGCAAACTTAGTAGGCAGCGGCGGCGGCACCTTGGGGGGTAACCTTCTTACCATCCTTGTTGAATCTAACACGAACGGGGGGGGCTCTGTTTCTTCTACCGACTCTGGATCTAACTCTGACGATCTTGGAGTGAATGGCACAGGAGATACAGTAGTGAACCTTGATGTAAAGTTTGGGGAGAGCGTATTGTTGGTAAACGGAGGCTTCGGAAAGATCACGAATGGCAGCAGTTTCAACCATGTTTCTAATAGTGAAACGCTTGATGGCCTTATCCTTGGGGACACACTTGGCGCAGTTAAGACAACGCACGGGCTTGACGTGACCTCTACCCTTCTTGTTACGACCGTTGGAAGCTCTCTTCTTAGGCATCTTGCTGTTTGGAGGAGGGTTAGTATATTGTAATAATTATGGGTGGGTAGTAGTTGTAATAGTAGTAGATCCCAATTCAAATGATATCATAGCTGATCACTGAATATCGACCACCGTGTGACGTCAATACTTACATTATATCTGTATATGGCGTATGAACAATTCAGAGAAGGCCAGAGGGAACTTCGTCATAGTTTCTTCTGGCGGCGAGCGCTGGGTCGCTGCTGACTCAGCGGGGGGTTGTTATGACGTCGTGGGTGGTGGCCTGGGCGGACTGGGATGTTGGGGTGCGGGATGAGCGCTACTGCGGGCGTCCGGCCGGGTAATGAGTTTATTAGCCCGATTGGGCCTTAACAGTCACGGTGAGTAGTTGCCCGGGCGATGAGGCTAGTGACGTTGCCCGGGTGATGTAGGAAGTTGCCGCGGCAACGGAACCAGCCGCCGCAGGCGGCTGGGCGCCTCACGTCAGGGTCCATCGCCGTAGCAACTGACGGTCTGAGCCGACGGCCCGTCTCGCGTTGCTGCGCCAACCCCCCGTCGTCAGGCAAAATGCCGCATGACCTCGCCATTCGCGCGGCGCAACTCGATTTCGCGCGCGCTGATTGGCCCAGTCCCCGCAGGACCTGGCGTCGGCCCGTGGACACCGAAAGCGCGGCCGCTGATTGGCCACGGCCGGCGCAGCGCCTGAGAAAGTCCAACGGAGGAAAGAAAACGTCGGCGGTGGGAATTCTCTCCAATTCCGTTTGTTGAAGCAGTAATACACGTCAGTATACACGTAAGTTACGATGAATGGGGTCCATTGGCGTGGGATTTGGCGTCTTAGCGATGGTGGACTGCCCCCGGTTTGGTTGAGCATGCCGTTTTTTCCCCGGTTTGGAATGGCTTATTATGGCTAATTTGCCGTGTTATTCGGTAGTCACCGCGGGGTGTGTGTCCTGACACAGTCATACCATATCATGCCATTATCTTAAAACACAACAATACTAACTAATATACAGAATGATTGCCCCCGTTCTTCGTCGTTCCTTGATCTCGGCCACCCGCCAAGCCATTAGACCTACTATGGCCCCTACCATGCGTGGTTTCGCCATGTCCGCCTTTGTTCGTAACGCTCACGCCGACGGTAAGATCACCACCAAGACCTCCTACACCTTAGCCGAAGTTGAAGGTCCCGACTCCCTTCACGGTACTGCCGCCAAGGTCGGTACTGTGCCCACCGATATCGAACAAGCCACCGGTCTTGAACGTTTAGAACTCCTCGGTAAGCTTGAGGGTGTTGAAGTCTTCGACATGTCCCCCTTGGCCGCTGAACGTATCGGTACTATGTCTAACCCTGTCATCATTGACTCCTATGATGATTTCCGTTACATTGGTTGTACCGGTGTCCCCGCTGGTGATCACGAAGTTCAATGGTTGAAGCCTACCACTGAATCCGTCGCCAGATGTTGGGAATGTGGTTCCGTTTACAAGCTTAACCCCCTTGCCATCCCCGGTGCTTACCCTGAACACCATTAATTCAATTAATTAACTGTGTTTATCTTTTTTAATCGAATTGTTTCCCCCCTCTCCCCCTTGACTATTGTCCATACTTTGACTGAGATTATTTTTTTTTCCTATCGGTTAATGGTTTATCGTAAGGGTCCGTCGTCCGCATTTTCCGTTTCGTTGCTCGTATATATCTAAAAATATATCTATTTATCTTGAATGATTATCCACTGGTTCTCTAGTTGATAATAATGATCTATTGATCTAGGACTAATTACCTAACCGTACCATATCCATATATGTATATATCCGTCTATTGACTCAATTGGCTCAATTGAGCTAATTCACTCAATTCACTCTTATCTACCGTTGTAGCTTATCTATTGATTGAAAATAACTAGAATTCATCGGACTAATATCCGGATTAATATCTAGACTGTCTAATCTGGTTAATCCATGCCTTGATTGGCCTAATAAGTAGCATATTCTACGCTAAATACCAACTTATAACTGTAACTCCAACGCGAAAGCCAAACCTCCGTCGGTTGGGACCTTTCGCGACATCACCAACTCCCAACCTTCACTCCTGAGTACTACCACTACCACTACCACTACTACTACTATTATTATCCAAGATGTCATCGGCCGACGTTCGCGATGTACTAGAACTGTCCTCACCGGCGCCCGGTTCAAACACGGCCCCCATAAAACCACCCTCTGCCAAAAAATTCAAGTCCGACCACCACCACCATCATCATCATCATCAAACATCCAGCGGACGTAAACTAGAAGGCATCCAACGAGAGCTAGCGTCTCTCCTCGGTGAAAACACCCCCGCGGTATCGATATTAGAGTCCAAATTTAAAGAACGCCCGCAATGGATGCAAAAGCCAACCCCCTGGCATTGGAGACCCTTTATTAATCCCGCTAGAGACGATAATGACGCGTTGGTGTTGCATCATTGGGTTAGGGGTGAGGGTCAACACGATATGGATAAAGAGGGTAGGGAGGTAGATTATGCATTTGCTAAATTTGATACCAGGGCGTTGAAGTTGCCCGTGATCACGAGGGAGGTTTATGATAGGTTGGTGTTGGCGAAATCGACGCCAACGGAGTTCACTGAGATAACTGAACCCACTGAGTTAGCTGAAACCACTGAGTTAGCTGAAACCACTGAGTTAGCTGAACCCACTGAATCCACTGAACCCACTGAACCTACTGAGTCCACTGAACCTACTGAGTCCACTGAACCTACTGAGTCCACTGAGTCAATGGACTTTCATGAGGACACTGTTTCTCAACCATCTGAAAAGTTGGAATCCTCAGAAAACTCAGAATCAAGTGAAAAAGTAGAGTTGACGGAAAAGTCAGACAAGCCTGAATCAGATGATCCTAAATCTGACCCCAAATTAGAAACTGGCATAAAGACAGAAGATACCCCCCAAGAGCCTTCCTCAATCGACCAAGAAAAGATGGATATTGATCAAGTGGAAGTTAAGGAGATTGAACCCAAATCCACCCCCACCAAAGAACCCAACGGCTGGACTTATGAAGAAACCAAATACCTATTTGAATTATGTGGTGATTACGACCTACGATGGGTGGTAATTTATGATAGATACAATTATCCATCACCGGAGCCTCGCGTGATGGAAGATCTTAAAGAACGGTACTATTTTGTGATGCACCGTTTAGGTCAAACCACATCTCAGTCCAACACTGGTGATAATAATAATAATAATAATAATAATAATAATAATAATACCATCACCGACGCCACGATCCCCGGGTTATTCCCACGTGAGGCCGAAATCAAACGTAAAGAATACCTCGAACGACTATTACAGCGATCACCCTCTGAGATCGCTGAGGAGGAAGCTTTGGTTATTAAATCGCGGAAACTTGAAGCGGCATCTAAACGTATGTTGGCTGAACGTGCTGATCTGTTAAGACTACTTGATGCTCCTCAGGCCACAGGGTCGGTTAATCAATACCAATCCAGTCAGGGTTTATCACAATTCGCATCATCCTTGTTATCCGCTGATAAGAACAAGAAGAAAAAGACGACCAAATCGGAAATCAGTGATAATAAATCAACTAGTACGGAGAAGGGTAGTTCCAAATCTGCCACGCCCGCCAAGTCATCAGAGAATAGTGTCTCTACTGGTGTTAAAGCCGCCACTACTACTACTACTAATACTACCATGGGGGTCAAGAATGACAAGAAATCTACTATGCCACAGGCTACCCCCACCGCCACGACAGCCTCTACGTCGGCCTCAACGACCTCTACGCCGGCTTTGTCTACGTCAACAACAACCACAGCCACCACAACAACCCCAGCACCACCAAGTCAATCGCTAGTAGCCGTGGCTACTGCTGTGGCTAAAAAGCTTTCTCCGAAAGAAGAGACGGCGTACGGTATTTCTTATCATGACAAATTAGTCCCCGTGGGGGTATTTATGCGATCATCCAAATTAACGGCATTCAAGCCCGCGGTGGCCGCTAAGGTCGCGGCAACTTTGGCCGAGTTGAGTATTCCGCCAAAACCGGTCATGCCCACTGCCAAGGTCTGTGCTAAATTTGAGTCGGTATTGCATTCTATTGGCGTGTTGTTGGAGGCTAAGAAACAGGTTGATAAATTGGAGACGGAGTTGAGGATTTTGAAAGCAAAGAAGTAGCCAAAAAAAAGGCCGAATTAAATGGACTTGACCAAAACAAGCACCATCCTAGTCTTCCTTTCCATATATATAAACGCAAAAAATACATGTACATTTATTTATTTATTTATTTATTTATCCTTATTCAAAATACTAAAACCATTATCATTCTAAAAATGAAACATTCCTGGATCACGTGATATGTGTATTTTCTTATCATTATCATCACCATCACCAACATTATTATCAACATCATCACCAACATCATTACTAACATCAAACCTTACAAAAAAAAAGCCTTCCCATAATGTCACTAGCTTCCGCCGACGTCTCGCATATCCCTAAATCGTTCAAATCCGCTACCTGGAAGCCCTCAGCGGCCTCGCGTCGTAACAAAAACGCCAAGGCTCTCCTCGCCGAAGAACAAAAGGTAATCTTCGAAAAGCAATCCACTTCGCCCTCGCTGATGAATTCGGCCAATTATTTTAATCTGGAGGCGCCCCCGTCACTGGTGCCGCGTAAATGGTATTGTGATATAACGGGTCTGGAGGGGAAATATAAATCCGCGGGCTCGGGGTTGAGATATCATGATAAAGAGGTGTTTGCGGTGATTAAATCGTTAGCACCGGGGGTGGATCAACAGTATTTGGAATTGAGGCATGCCAATGTTGTTTTGAGATAGTGGTCCTCCGTTAGATAGAGGGCTGCGTTAATATGAGCCTTGATCTGGTTTTTGCGCATAGTGGGATTGGATTGGATTGAACGACTCTCCAAAAGGCCTTAATATGTAGTGATCATCAGGCTTTTTGAGAATTAATTCTATAGAGAGCTTTTATGAATATAAACCTTCCTTAATCTTTCAGCTTAAGCCGGTTTTTGTAATGATAAATATAATAATAAATGATAAATGACACTACAGAGTTCTTCAGTCAATTGCTGCTACATTAGAGATGGCCTGGTTTGTAAAAAAAAAAAAAATATGGATTGATTAATAAATTAAAAAGCTATTGTATGAATAATGAGAAAGGTTGGTGAGGAAGATAGCAAGTTAATTCTATGGATCGAATTAAACGAGATAACAAACTGATAAATTGTATAAAGTAATCAAATTAACCAAATCGACATTGTAGATCAATGGTGGTCTAAAATTATAAACCTTTCCCAAACTAACAAAACCATCAGAAATGCATATTTTCAGAATTGTTAAAATAATTGAAAACATCTTCCTCAAAAGACGCCTTCCACAACGGCTAAACCTTCCTGGTCTTCCCTGGCCTTCCCTGGCCTTCCTTCCTAACTACAACACATTGCCGTAATCTTAGCCCAAAATCCTTGCTTTTCTTCATGACCCTGAACACCCTGAGCACCCTGAACACCCTCAATATTTTCACTCTGACTTTGATTCTGTTTTTGTGTTGTAGGATATTCCACATCAGCCACCCCTCCTGGGATGCCGGTCGGGCTACTCATGACACCACCGGCACTTGCACTTTGACTAGCGCTTGCAACTGGTGTGGGCAAATAAGTCTGGCTTTGTGCTAAGGGCATATTAAACACATTAGACGATGAACGATGGACGTATTGATTATTATTGCTATTGTTATTATTACTGACGTTTTGCGACTGAGTGAGCGAGGGTTGAAATTGTGATTGTGATTGTAAATGCGACTGTGATGGTCTTTGTGACAAAGTGGGCTGCTGTTGCTGCTGTTGTTGCTGACCTTGACTCTGTAATTTTTGTCGTCGCGATTTAGTCTCATTTTCATGATGATGCCCAGCGTTGGTGTTATTAGCTCGCGGAGGATTAGGATTACCATAACCGTGAAGATTAGGTCGTTTATTAATGCTCGCATCCCATCCCTTTCCGCCGTTTAATTTCATCCAATCGTATTCGCCATCCTCGACTTCATCGATCGATTTAAGGGCCTGTGAAAATAATCGACGTAAATAGTCATAATCGGGGTTCTCCTCGAATCCCAAATTTCTAACGTAAATGAGATATTGACCGAATTGTTCCGGCAGGCCCTCACATAAGGCACTCACGGGAGTTGTTTGTTTCTTTTCACCGATTTTTTCGTATTTTTGTTTATTTGTCGCGGCCTTAAGGCCCTGCCAGGGGAGATTACCTCTAAGAAAGTACATAAAGACATGGCCCATAGCCTCCAGATCATCACGGCGCGATTGTTCGCGACCTAAATGGGTATTAATACTCATATATCTTGCGGTACCACTTAATGACTTTCTCTCTCGATAGGGGATATGAACTCTAGTCTTGGGGTCTCGATAATATTTGGCCATACCGAAATCCACCACATACACCATTTGACTCGTGGGGGACCCCGGGTATCCAATCAAAAAGTTATCGGGCTTAATATCACGATAAATTAGATTCTTTTCATGAATGGTCTGTACTCGCGACAACATCTGCTTGGCGATCATAACCACGGTCTTGATACTGAATTGTCGTCCACACCAGTCAAACAGATCCTCCAATGAGGGTCCTAGGATGTCAATGACTAAAATGTTATGAAGCCCCTCTTGACCGAAATAGTAAACATTGGGGATCCCCGCGCACCCACTAAGGGCTTTGTAGTTACGATATTCGTCACGTAACTGGGGGGCCTCGGATTTGCGAGGTTCGAATTTGATGGCTACCGCCTGATTGTTAAGGAGGTTGATACCCTCGAAAATTACACCGAAGGACCCCTCACCGATCTTCTTGCCTACGCGATAGTGTACGCCAACAACATTAGACGATTGTATATGGTTGGACATTGTTGTTGTGGTGGTGATAATGGTCTCGGTGGTGGTTTCGGTGGTGGTTTCGGTGGTGGTGGTGGTCGAAGCTGGGGCTGTTTGATAGCGGCGGGATGACAGCGTGGTGGCGGGGAGGCTGGCGCGCGGACCACAGCTTACGGGGACGGTTTGCGACCAAACTGGAGACGACGGCGCCAGTTTCCTATTTTATTTGGGTTATGGTCTATTTATTGTATTTTCTATTTGTATGACTGTCTATTTTGTGTATTATATATTGTTTAATTCATTAGACGCGGGTTTAAAGGGGTTGTTTCGTTTGGAAGATGCTCAAAAGTCGTGAGATTCGGCGACTTTGACCACCGCTTTGACGACAACGAAGTTAATAACGACCTCAACGATAACGACTTTGACTTTGATTTCGACTTTGGTTTCGTCTCAGTCGCGGTCTCCGTCTCAGTCGCGGTCTCCAGTCAAGAACTCTTGCCCAAATCCACCACAGGACCAATAACAAAACACTGAATGTTTAAAAACTTACACAACCTCTGAACCACAATTACCGACCAATAGCCAAAGAGACCAACACTAAATGCCAGGGCTAACCACAGATAAATGGGTTCCAATAACATCAATCCAGCCTGTAACACCCCCACGGAGGCCACTCTAGGTACTATATCAAACAAGCCGAATCCCATAAGCAACGGCCAATAAGCGTCATTCCATCGCGGGTATGGCTGATGGGTCAAATGCGCCAACGTAATCGCCGTAGTAACTTTACCAAACAACAACGAACATACGATCGTAAATAAAGCCAGATGGTTATTGGCTAAAACACCACTATACGCCGATGAAAGCCATAATGAAACCACTACGGATAAGACTCCAATGGGCGCTAAATCGGTCAAGGTTTCTGTAAAGGATTCCTTCTGGGCCTTTTTATGTTTATAGACGTTCCAGAGACAAGCGGGCATGTGAGTAAACAAGATTCCAGCGGGGATTACTAAATTCCAGGTCTGACGGAGCGTGTAAATGCTCCACCAGCCATTAAGTGGGATTATTTCGCTTAATTTTGTGCTCCAAATTTCGGGTCCACAGATACCAGTCATCAACATGGACAATACGGCAATCACAATACCCTCCGTAGGCCCATTAACGTAGCCAAGATATAAAACATGAGTATGATAAGTCTCCCACGCTGAGAGATACATGGCTATACAGGGGGAAAGTGCTGTAAGGGCCCCCATGGGCGTAGATCCTAAACCCACGGTAGCCGTCTGGATCAAGCCCCCTAAACCACAATTAACCGAGTCCAAACCATGGTCGAACAATTCCCCGAGAGGCGATGACGACCCCGTCTTACGGGCCTGTTTGCCATCGATATTATCCATCGTCTGATAAAACCACAGCCCCAGCCCAAACGAGAGATAGACAATAGCGGGCGCGGGGCCCTGAAGGTCGGGAATCCAGATCAGCACCGAGGCCACGTTGATTAAGATAGCCGTGAAGCCGATGACGGTGATGGTGTTCGGGGCCAGCCAGATCGGCATAAACGTAGCGCACCATGTCCAATAGGGGTTCAGGACGTACTCCGACAGCTTGGACTTGTCCACGCCGCGGTACTGGTAGGTGCGAAGATTGACCAAGGCCTCGGGCCGTAGGAGATAAGACTCCTCCATGTCTAAACAGGGGGGGGGAGGGGGGTTAGTATCGCGAATAGATGGCACCCGAGAAAGCGCAAGATAAATACACACCCTTGAAGAAGCAAACGCCCCGAAGACGAGTCAGTAGTTGGTCCATATTGTTGGTTGTGTTGCCGTTTTTGGTCCTGTCTTTTTCGCGGTCTTTTCCCTGTCCTGGGCTCGCTGCGTTTTTCCGCTCGCGATGGTGAGATGTTTACCTTCGACTCTCCCAACGAAAAGAATCTCAACCTCCACAGAACGGATCACCAACCCTCGATCAGATATCAACCAAAAGACAAAATGGCCGCTTTAGATGGCTTCATGGACCCCGATAACTACATCGATGGATGCCTTTACGAGATTCGCTCCGCCGAGAGCTATCGTCCGATCCAGCTTCTTGATATCTGGACCTGTCGCATTCCGGCCAAATCATCCAACAACGTACTGAGCTACCTCCGCGACGTCCTACCGGAGGAAGTCCATAACCTGTCGCATCTCAAACGCTTGGTTAAGGATGGTGATGACGAGACTGATACCGATAGGCTTTATTTGAACCTTGCCATTTGCTCGTGCGATACCCTGCCCGACGTTTCCACGCTGGAGGCTTACCTCAGTCAGATCTGCGGCGAGCCCATCGTGTGCACTAAATCCGTGGCATCAAAATACCAAGCCCAGAATAAAGATCAGGCCGCCTTGTGGTCCGAAACACTATGTTGGCCTATCATGTGGAGAGGTAATGTGAGTGCCTTAAGGACGCCATTATCCAAAATAGACGTTAGCCAGATCAAGGCCCATCTCCAGACTGTAGTGGATTTAGCGAAAGAAAATCGAAAAAATACGGGGAATTTACCTATAGCCACTATAATCGTGGATCCTAAAACGAACAAAATAGTGGCCAGTGCCGCGGATGAGAGGGAAACTTGTGGACACCCTCTGAGGCATAGTATTATGGATTGTGTGGCCGCGGTTGCTGATCGTGAGTTGGCCCAGCGTGAGTTGTCCCAGCGTGATTTGGTCCAGGGCGATTCAAATGAGGGCGACTCAAATGAAGGCGAAGATAGAAATTATCTATGTCTTGGACTTCATGTGTATACCACTCACGAGCCTTGTCCGATGTGTAGTATGGCCTTGATGCACTCGCGCGTATCGAGGTTGATTTACATTAATTCGTCGCCAGAGGTGGGCGCTATTGAACCAGTCAGTGCGGCCGGGTACAATATTCATTGGAATGATCAGCTGAATTGGCACTTTGACGCTTGGAAATGGGTAGGCGAAGATTGGGGGTTGGAGAGCGTGGGCAAGGTTAATCCTTAGTAGCCAGTTTCCGACTTGTAAGCGTCTTTTATGTCCTTAATCATGCATGCTTACGACCCACTAATGGATTAAATAAAGGCTGCCACTATCAATTAGAGTATCAGCAAATGTGGAAAAGCATGGATACGTATATATATATATATATATGTATACACTGCAAGAGTTTAAGCAGTGTAGCGTGAGGTTGATACAAGCGTAATGGGTTGTGTCTTTAGTGTGTGGGAGAGACTACTACTATTAGCCAGGTCCACAGTACTCTACAAGGACTTATTGTAAACTAGATTACGAAACATACTATTTTTAATAAAGATAAAAATAAAACTACAATTGACACCACTCTCGAGACGAAGAAGCGTGCAAGTGAATAGATAAAAATAAAGAAATGTATTAGATACATAAATATAGTACAAACAAACAGAGGTTTAATAATTCATAACATTCAAACCGAACCCAAAGTCATAATAATATTAAATAGACGAAGCAAAGAAAACCGAAAATAAAATAAGAAGAAGATCATAAAAAGATAAAGTAGATACTATAAAGCAATCTACAATTCTTGCGAGGCAGCACCCTTAGCCTTGGCGGTCTTCTTGGGTAACAAGTTTTGGTGAATGTTGGGCAAGACACCACCTTGGGCGATGGTGACGTGACCCAAAAGCTTGTTTAATTCTTCATCATTTCTGATGGCTAATTGTAAATGACGGGGGATGATACGGGTCTTCTTGTTATCACGGGCGGCGTTACCGGCCAATTCAAGAATTTCGGCAGCCAAATATTCAAGGACGGCGGCGAGGTAGACGGGGGCACCGGCACCAACACGTTGGGCGTAGTTACCCTTTCTGAGGAGACGATGGACACGACCGACGGGGAAGGTAAGACCGGCCTTGGAGGAACGGGTTTGGGAGACCTTGGAAGAGGAGGTAGCCTTGCCACCAGATTTACCACCAGACATTATAGGAGTGTTGAGTTGTTGTGAGTGAGGGAGTTGAGGGAGTGGATGAATAAGTTAACTAAAAAAAGATAACTTGAAACAAAAGTGAATTTTAAAGTTGTAATCAGCACCGGTCAGAGGTTGAAAGATGGAAAGCAATAAAAAATATGAGAAAACGGGGCCGAGCCAGGCAATTTATACCGTTGCGACCATCAAAAACGAGGCATCACACGGTCAATGTGGCATCACAGGATGGATGTTGCACCATCACAGCGCGAGTGTGGCATCACTGGATGCGGAGGTTGATGAACCGCCGTTGGCGGCCGCTTTGGCGGTTGGGAGGAAGGACTGCGATGTGCGCGGTGCATATCAGGGTCTCGGGATGCGATGTGCGCCGCGAACATCGCAGTCCTTCCTCCCACCGCGCTTGAAGTCGCGAGAACGCGAGAACGCGAGCGGCACGCGTGGCCTAGTCGGTTGATGCCAGATTGATGGCCGATTGATGGCCGATTGATGGTCTCGGGTTATATAAGGCGCTGGATCCACGGACTTTTTTGGTTATTTCATCTGTTTCTCTCTTTTGCAACTCAATCAATTTAATTGGACTAATCAAGAAAATAAAATTCACTTTATTTCCTTCCTCTCTTGAATCTTTTATTACCCTCACACACATCCATAATGGCCCCCGTTAAAGTCGCTGAAAAGAAGCCTGTCGTCGCTGGCAAGGCCCCCGCCGGTAAGGCTCCCGTTGAAAAGAAGGAAGCTGGCAAGAAGACCACTGCCGTCGGTGGTGAGAAGAAGAAGCGTAACAAGACCCGTAAGGAAACCTACTCTTCCTACATTTACAAGGTCCTTAAGCAAACTCACCCCGATACCGGTATCTCCACCAAGGCTATGTCTATCATGAACTCCTTCGTTAATGATATCTTTGAACGTGTCGCCACTGAAGCCTCCAAGTTAGCCACTTACACCAAGAAGTCTACCATCGCTTCCCGTGAAATTCAAACCGCCGTTAGATTGATTCTTCCCGGTGAATTGGCCAAGCACGCTACCTCCGAAGGTACCAGAGCTGTCGCCAAGTACTCCTCCTCCACTTAGGTTTTTCTTTTTTGTCTCTTCAAATTTTACCTCCCTCCCATTATTTATTATTGATAATTTTGTTATGATTTATTCCTTTGCTTATTCTCTTTAAGGGAAGTCCGCTTAGACTTTTCTTTTTCTCCTCTTTTTGTATCTTCTTGTAATGATTCCGTAAGAAGTGTCCGTGTATTATATATTAATTTACTTTTTTTACTAAACAATCTTAAAAAACCAATGAGCCTAGTGAATTAATCGAGTATCCTTACAATTAACCCAGTAATTTGAAAAATAAAGTATTGCAAATTGGCCCTCTATCCTATACCTGTGCCCGTTTCTCTTCTACTCTCCTTCCCCCGCAAAGTGGTGACGCCGTTACCCGGCTGTCTACATGTTAATAGTTAATACAACTAAATCTTTGTATTTATCCCCCATTCTCTCTATTAGTTATTATTATTAATGCGTTATTATTATAAACTAATTTAGTTTTTATAATTAAGTGTATTTTTGTAGTTGATATTGTTATTATTGTTATTTCAGTATTATTTTGATATTCTATTATTAACACTACCATTGTTATCTCCTATAGATAACTAAATGGATTAAAAATATATAAAATAAATTATAATAAATAAATAATAATAAATAAATAATAATAAATAAATAAAAAGAAACAAATAAATAAAAAAATTGAATCTCTATGTTTATTATTGTTTATTTTATTTACAAATCCTTATTGTCTCTCAATAAAAGGAAAAAACCTTTAAAATATCCCTTTCACGCCAGAAATCAAATGTCTAGTGTTCGAACCGGCCTGACGATGATTCATTTATAGTAAGGGGAACAGAGCGGATTCGCAAAACTCCATATTTCAAAAACAATCTATAGTGGATGTACTATGTTGTAATAAAATAATACTTCGCTAAACCAGATATATATAATGTAAAAGAATAATAAAAATATCATGTTATTCCGAAAAATAAAGACTCCTTTGGAATATAATATACTGGACATTGCCCTCATTAAATTAAAAATAAACACATTATATTCATATTTAAATATAAAAATAACTCGTTCTAATCATAACTCATTTAATCGTTTCGTTTATTGGGTTCTTTCTTTTTTAATTAAAGCTAGGTTTTGGAGACTTGTTAATTCTAGGGACCATAGTCACTCAAAGACTGATGAAAGTGCGAGGTCTTAAATTTCTCAACCAGTGAGATTCGTTATATACGGGACCTCTAATCCTCAACAACTTACACTTCTTCGTTCACTCGTTTCGTTCTTTCCACCAATATATTATTCCGCCTACCCCCATTAGCAAAAACGCCATTCCCCCTTGTACAGGCTGTTCCACCAACCCCCTTAGAATCAAACACAAAGCCACACCACAAAATACCACTGGCGTAATCCACCAGGTACTATAAACCCGTTTAACTTCAGACTCCCTGACCTTCAATACCAACACCCCCGCCACGGTCAAGAAATAAAACGTGTAACTCGCCACGCCATAGAGACCCACCAATGATCCAAATCCGCCCACAAGGGTATACCCTATCGAAAACACTGTATTTAACAACAACGCATGCTGGGGTGTGAATCCGCTGACGGAATCCCCCATTGAATTCCCCACTGAATTTCCTGAGATAGAGGACGAATTATCAACGACCCCTAATAACCTCAAAAACCAACTCGGCAAAAACCCCCTCTGAGCAGCGGCATAAGTTACTCTCGTAGCCGTAAACACCGTAGCATTCAACGATCCCATACACGACAATGCAATCAGGGCCGAGACGCACCTAGCCACTACCTCACCACACACTTTGTCCGCGAATATCAATGCTAAGCCATGCGACGTGGCCAGAATATCCCCCATTGTTAGCACGGCATAATAGGCCAGATTGACCGAAATATAGCATCCAATAACGAGGGGCATAGCAAGATGGATGATTCGGGGCAGGTCACGTTCGCAATGGATGAGTTCGCCGGCGACGTAGTTTACATTATCCCATCCGTCATAGGCCCAAACGGCGGCGTAGACTCCCACGGCTAGGGATCCAATTGAGTGGTCGTTTTCTGCTGTGGCAGAGAATATAGAGCTGAGGGAATCTAAGGTAGTCGGGTGGGGGATCGGGCCCCAAATGCCACCATAGAGGCCAATAAGTAAAATTAGGGCAATTAGAACTAGCTTCAATATAAAAAATACATTGCTGCTTGTGGCACCGGATTTTACACTCATCATATTGAGGAAGGTGATAAAGGCCAGGGCTAATATGGCCCATAGCTTTTCCATCAACACTGGGTTTCTAGCCCAGAATGATGAAGAACCCGTAGCGACTTCGCCGGCGCTGATACCAAATAATGTCTTTTGACAATACTCCCCAAACACAATCGCGATAATGGCCGCACTCCCCGGTTTCAACAACAAGACCACCATCCACGAAAACAGCCATGATAATCCGGGACCGTAGATATATGCTAAATAGGCCTGTGAGGATCCGTTTATAGGCAACAATGTACCCAATTCGACAAAACATGACGCACCCGTCCAGGCTAAAAGACCAGCTAATAGCCAGACTAGGAGTGATAACCCCGCTGATCCTGCGGCCCGATTGATAGCTGCGGGGGAAGAGAATATCCCCGAGCCGATTTGCATACCTACGACGAGGGATATGCCGTTAAATAATGTTAGAGATCTCCTATCAATAGAAGACCTCTCGATAGTGTCGTCACTGTTATCATTGCCATCATTATAGTTGTTGAGTCGCTCCGCTTCCCCGATGTCGTTAAACCTCAAACTAATCGATGACAGATTACTCCTTATCGAGTATCGGGTCAAATCAGCCGAAGACGTCACGGATTCTGACGATGCCAATGACGCCAATTCCAGCGAATCCCCATAGGACCCATTTTCGTCCTCATAGGTCATTATCCCGTCCCTGTGTGTTGTCTACAACAACCGGTTTGTTTATTGTGGTCGGGGCCAGCGATAAGCCATGATGATGTGGATCGGGACAATCGACCACAGCGGCCCCTGCATGACTTTGGAACCTCCCAACTGAATCGACATCTCTTTCAGCCGCGACATGAAAAAATAATAATTTTTTTAAGAAAAAAAGGAAAGACCAACCAAAAAAAAGGTATCAATATCAAAAATGGCCCAAAAGAAGAAAGGAGGACTGCTATTACGTCCGAGATCCATCGTGGCCCAGGCGGCCGCGGCCGCCAAAGCGTCCACTACGCCGGCGGATGCTAAGAAAATGACCAAATCCGCCTCGTCTAAACATACACGGACCATCATTCGGGCCCTCCACACGCTGATGAAGAATAAGGCCCTGGTGGAGGCCGAAATAGCCAAGACTAATCCTCAAAACACAGATAAACTCAGCCAATTAACGGAGAAACTCACTAAAATTGAAGCGGAAATAACTCTGAACGGCGGGTTGGACGTGTATCAAAAGGCCTCGATCCTCGGACAAGATGTTCGCCGCGGGGGTGATTCTTCCAAGGTTCTCGTTGAATGGCTCCGTGAACTAGATGTCAAATCTAACCGTTCGCTGACGATGCTAGAGGTCGGTTGCCTCTCATCCAAAAACTTCTGCTCTAAGAGTAATTTATTCAAGACTATTGAGCGTATCGATCTTAACTCCCAGGACCCGCTCGTCAAACAACAGGATTTCATGAAACGACCCTACCCGCAATCTGACAATGAGAGATTCGATGTAATTTCCTTATCCCTGGTGGTTAATTTCGTGCCTATCCCCGCTGATCGTGGGCTTATGCTCTACAAGACTGTCAAGTTTTTGCAAACCCAAAATCAGGGCCAAGGGGAGGGATTCGGGTCTATGCCCTGTCTTTTCTTCGTACTGCCATTGCCCTGCGTGAGTAATTCGCGATACTGCAATGAAGAACGTATCACTGAGATCATGACCGCGCTCGGATATAAACTCATCAAGCGGAAAGAGGCCACCAAGTTGATCTATTGGCTGTGGCAGTACCACCCGGCTGAGACGATATCCCATACTAAAACCCCTAGTTTCAAAAAGGATGAATTGAACGCTGGCGGTAATCGAAATAACTTTCATATAATTCTAGAAAATCTACCTTTATAATTTATAATTTATAATTTATAATTTATATATTATATATTTATTTATTTATAATATATCATTTATTTTAACTATATATATAACTAACTTTGTAAGGACGCGATAGTACCCCCTACGGCGGCAATAAAGGCCACAACCAAAATGGTATAATCGACCATTCTTTCAGCCAAGGAGATCTGTCCTTGGAAGATTTTGAGATAGAACATCACAGGCAGTATCAAACAAATGGTCACACACATCGCACTACCCATGAGCGCAATAATACGATCAAAATCTGGGAAGACAATGGCCATAACCGTGAATGATAAGTTAACCACCACGCGTGTCGCAAACTTGTACACCTTATTGAGTTTTAACGAGGGTAATTTCCCCGTGAGTTGTTGACGTTGGAGCAGACTATTATCGTCAAGCCCAAAAAGGATATCCAATGTAGTAACAATAGGACGGGCATTAAGGGGCATTTTAGCCAGGGGGATCAAAGAGATTAAAAAGGTCACAAAGTAACCTAGGGCTTGGGGATAGCCCTCCGTGATTAAGATATTCTTAGTAATCTCTTCACTGACTTTGCTGCCAAACATCAGAAAACCCAAGACGCCCATAGCGAGATCGGCAGAGAATGTGATTTTGTAAACGGTATTCAAACAGGAATTATACTTATGAGGATGACGCATATCACGGTAAATATTGGGGAACACAGCATGACCACCCCAGGGGGCCATAAAGATACCAACCGCCAATGGGACCATTTTCCAGTCGCGTGGCATGATCCAAGTCTCCATAGGTTCAAGCAAGGACCCTGGGGAAGTGGACTTATACAACCCATCGAATAAAACAATGATAACCAATCCAATAGTACAGATAATACCCATAATACTTGAAAAACTCAACACATTGAGTGGTAAAAACGTAGGCGGCGTCAATAACACAAACGCCAGTAATTTATACTGTAATTTAGAGATTGAGGGAAACAACGCATTCAACGAATCGGCAAACAAAACCACTAGTGAAACGCCACTAGCCACCAATTCTAATGAGAAAAATACTGAGATAATCAGACGAGCCCTTGATCCGAATGCCGCATACCCGATATCGGCATAAGTGATCAATGTTTTATCAGTATCCAGACATTTAGCCAACAGACCTGCTGAGTATCGTGTAGCAATTGCTGACAACAGCAAGAAAGACGTACCCAATAGCCAACCGGTATATTTGAAACCAAGGGGTAGTGATAACAGACCCACGCCAATAAGAACATTTACACTGTTGAAAATAGTCTGGGGCGCGGTCGATTGACCCTCAACAACGGCCACTAATTTACCGTCAGTTTCCTCTTCAACACGAACCACTAATTGCGGCTCATTAGAGATTGTCATTCGGCGTTCGAGTAATTTGTTTTGATGGTAAATGGAACTACCCAGAAGCGCCGCGTTATCAATGATACTAGACTCGTCATCATCGATCGCGCTCTCAAAATAGCCATCAGAAGAAAACGCGGCTCCGGCTTCCTCGTCAAAAGCGGCCGATACTGACCGTTCAAGCTGAATGGAGGGATCTAACATGTGGAAAGACTGGGCGCGGGAGTATGACGAGGCAAATCGATCGATAGAATTGACGCCACCGGCGTGTAATAAAGATCCGAACGGGGTCGGGTCTAACGCTGAGGAATGCGCATGATTATCGTCATTATTATGATTATCGTCTGATTCTAAAGTTCCGTAAGTGCTCGCAGTACCAATGGGGATATGGTTGGTCATTGGCGAAAAGAAACAAAAGTTTGAGAAAAATGGGGAAAACCTTTCGATAGCGATATCCCAAGGCAAAGATTAATCAATAAGAAGAAATTTTTAGCTGGGCCGAGAAGGAAGGCCAAGGGGTATATGATCCAAATAAGAAATATCAGAAAAAGGGAGCTTTTAATGGAATAATTGTGAAGATAAGGCCAAATCAGAAGGAACCAAAACAGAGGAGGCTACACAGTTAGCATCATGCTATACATTGGGAAAAGGCCTGCCACGATTAAGATTATTCCCCCTGCATGACCTCATGCAGCGCGGGAATACTGGAATGCGAAATGTTAATAAACAAGCGATACAAAGTGTTTTTTTTGTAAATACATAAATTACATAATTTTGAAAGGAAAAAAAATCTATTGAGACGTGTCTATAGGCCAGCGTGTCAATAGTAACTTTTGAATGGAAATACATACATGCACATTTATATATATATATATATATATAGATAGATAGATAGATAGATAGATAGATAGAAAAGAAACAATTACAATTACTTGAACTGTTCAGCGACGGCGGCGATAATTTGGGGCACAACGGCGGGATCCGATAAAGTGGTGACATCACCGAGGGAATCGGCTTCACCGGACACGATCTTTCTCAAGATACGACGCATAATTTTGCCGGATCTAGTCTTGGGCAAATCATCAACGACGAGAATGGCCTTGGGGGCGGCAAAGGGGCCAATTTCCTTACGCACTTGTAAGATTAATTCCTTCCTCAATTCCAAAGAGTTGGTATTACCACCCTTGAGCGATACAAAGGCAATAACGGCTTGACCGGTGAGTTCATCGGCAACACCCACAACAGCAGATTCACCAACGGCATTATGGTTAATAAGAGCCGATTCAATTTCAGAAGTCGACAAACGGTGACCAGAGACGTTAACTACATCATCAACACGGCCTCTAATCCAGTAGTAACCATCATGATCACGACCAGCACCATCACCGGTGAAGTAAAAGCCAGGGTAGGGCTTGAAGTAAGTTTCAACATAACGTTGGTGTGAGTTCCATACGGAACGAGCCATTGAGGGCCAGGGGCTACGAATGGCAAGTACACCAGCGACATCGTTACCCTCGAGCACTTGGCCCGATACCGGGTCGATCAATACTAAATCGATACCAAAGAAGGGTAATGAAGCCGAACCGGGCTTCATGGGCGTCACACCAGATAATGAAGTAACAATGTGAGAACCGGTCTCAGTTTGCCAATAAGTATCCGAGATATGACAGTCACCGTTACCAATATGTTGATGGTACCATTCCCAAATTTCGGGGGCAATGGGTTCACCAACGGAACCTAATGAACGTAAGGAAGAAAGATCATGTTTCTTAATAAATTCTTCACCGGCTCTCTTCAATAAACGTAACGCCGTGGGGGCAACGTAAAATTGTGTAACCTTATACTTTTCTACGATTTCCCAATATCTAGAATAATCGGGATAGGCAGGGGTACCTTCAAAGATAACAGTAGTAGAACCGATCATAAGAGGACCGTAAAGGGCATATGTATGACCGGTAATCCAACCGACATCACCAGCGGTGAAAAAGATATCATCATCATGAATATCGAAAACGTATTTAGTAGTAGCGGCAGCGCCTAAAAGGTAACCACCGGTAGAATGCACTACACCCTTGGGTGTACCGGTAGAACCGGAAGTGTATAACAAAAACAGGGGATCCTCGGATGAAACGGAGACAGGGGGTGAGTAAGGACGGTGCTTACTAACCTCTTCATGCCACCAGAAATCTCTACCTTGAGTCCAGGGGATTTCTTGACCGGTACGTTGATAAACAAGAACCTTTTCAACTGAGGGACAACCCTTAAGACCTTCATCAACGATCTTCTTAGTGTAGACGGTCTTACCGCCACGCTTACCTTCGTCAGTGGTGATAACAACCTTACAACTAGCGTCTACAATACGATCTTTAAGCGAACCAGAGGAGAAGCCGGCAAAGATAACGGAATGGATGGCACCAATACGGGTGATCGCTAAAAGGGCAATAATGGCTTCGGGGATCATAGGTAAATACACGGCAACGGTATCACCCTTGGTAACACCGAATGAGGTTAAAACACTGGCCACACGGGATACTTCTCTAAGGAGCTCACCATAAGTGATATTTCTAGAATCAGTGGGTTCATCGGCTTCGTAAATAATGGCAACCTATTATACTGTTAGTAAATAAAACAAAATAAAAAATAAAAAACACTACAAATATCAAAAGTTTGTGGGTGGAGGTAGGAGACTGCATTACATGACGCAAGATTCTTGTTGGGTTTGGAAATCCCAACAATTCCCTAACGAAAATATTCAAACTGACAAAAAAAATAGGCAATTTGAATGGTTTGAACGAGGTTTTAATATTTGTTGATGTTGTCATTGATCTTTTAGCCTTTATAGTACTGTAGCGTTGTAGTGTTGTAGGGTTGCCCTGCTGTAGTGTTGTAGGGTTGCCCTACTGTAGTGTTTGTGGATATAATAGAATGCAGTCATCTCATCGGGCCCCAAAGGTCATCGGATCCAGTCCATCTCAACCACTATTCGATAAAGCTAAGATTCCAAAATTTAGGGAACCTTCAACAATTATATACATACCTTATCGGGGTTCTTAAAGGCGTGTCTATCCACACAGTTGTAAGAAGCATTAAGTTTACCTTCCAAGAACCAAGCGGTATCACCGTGTTCAAAGCCGCCACTCTTGACGGTCTTGAAATCGGTATCCCACGAGATTAATTCACGAGCTAAATCACCAAAGAACTTATCGGGGTTCGTGATGGACTCATTGTACATTTCCTTGTAGTGTTCAAGGTCATTGATATGAGGGGCGGCAGGGTGCTTTCTGTAAAAATGAAAATATCCAAACAAAACAACAACAAAGCCCGCACGGAGAGAGCGGTTTTGTAATTGCAATTGGAGTTTAGTCTAGTTAGTAATGTATCCCCCCAAAGTATAAATCAAATGTCTTTAATAAAATAAATAATTAAAAACACCAAAGGGCTCAGTCGTATCAGTCGTATGACGACGCCCCAACAATAAATCCCGTAGAAACAACTATCGAGACCATAAACAACGGCAACGTACTCAAAGTAAGCGGCGGGCGTGTGACGGAATTCAACCTGGTGAGCTTCGTGAACGACAACAGAAGCGGGAGCAGCCATTTTTGATTGATTAACGGATAAGGAGTAGTCCAAATTTAAAAATCAGGTCTTTTCTGAGGTTGAAAGTGGCGAGTGGAAGATACAATTTTTGGAAATCGAAAGGTTGAGAGAGAGGGATTACCCTGATGGGGCGCTTAGTCATCGCACCGTTATAGGGGTTTAGGGGGATATTAGGTGGTTTTTAATGACAATTGTAAATTATTTCCGTTGTTTTAGTGTATGGGTTATTAATAGTTATTTTATTATTTTATTTTTATTGTTTTGGTCAATATTGGCATAGATTGGCATAGATTGGCATAGATTGGCATAGATTGGCATAGATTGGCATAGATTGGCATAGATTGGCATAGATTGGCATAGATTGGCATAGATTGGCATAGGTTGGTGGAGGTTGGTGGAGATTTACCATTTGGTATCTGCTTTTTGTATGAATGAGTAGTTTATAGGTATTGTTATTATTGCATATTTATATATAGAAGAGTTTCTAATTATTACTGCTTTATTTGTATATTTCTTTATTCTTAAACAAATTCATTATAATTGAATACAATCCACAGATACAATATACTCTATCCAATGACTTTAACTCTATAATACATATTAGATTATCATAAACTGTATTATAACTTCAATCATCATCTATAAGTTCATTGAATTATGTATTATTAAATGGACTACTATTAATATTACCACAGACACTTCGTCAACCATTAAGATTTTGGCTGACTCTCCAGTCTAGCCTCAGTCTCGCCTCCGTCTCGCCTCAGGCTCGCCTTAGCCTTAACACATACAGGTGGACTTATCAGAATCAAGATGAATATTAATGGCATCGGTAAAGTCCTCATTATAATCATCATTTTCGGCCTGCGCAAGAGCGTTACGAGCAATAACCTCAAACGCCGGTTCTACACCAATGGCTTCCTTAGCACTGGTTTCAAAATAGGGCATATTGCCATTAGCTCTACAAAACATTTGAGCCCGTTTAGTGCTCACGCGTTTATTATTATCTTCAATATCCACTTTATTACCCACCACCACAAAGGGGAAAGTTTCGGGATCTCTCGGATTAGCTTGAACCAAGAATTCATCACGCCAGGCCTTGAGGGCCTCAAACGATTTAGGATTATTCACATCATATACCAGTACGCAACAATCGGCGCCTCGATAAAAGGCCACGCCTAGGGATTGGAATCTTTCTTGTCCCGCGGTATCCCATAATTGCATCTTGACCGTCTGGTCGTCTACGGTGATTTCACGGTTAAAGAAATCGGCCCCGATGGTGGCCTTGTACTGCGTCGAGAACTTATTATCCACGTATTGACGTATTAACGAGGTCTTGCCTACGCCGGAGTCGCCTAGGATCACGATCTTTAACATAGCCTTCTTACGATGCGACATGATATTTGTTTCGTTTGCTGTGATTATTGGTTCTTGGGTTCTTGGGGTTGTGGTTGTTGTTGGGTCAAGATAAGCGTGGTGGATTGATAAATAGGGGCGTTGCTCGCGGTCACAGCAAGCCAGAACGACGGACGACGATACGAGTCAGCCGAGACAGGCGGAGAAAGCGACAAATGCAATTAACGGTATCACAGATCAGGAAAACCGAGTCTGTGCAAGAGAGTAAACGGAATACAGCGCAATATATCTGCAAATATACCGAATAAACCACAATATTCCCCGAAAGAGCCAGGGATAATGGAGATAACCCCAAACTACCCGGACGCAGAACTACGTTGTGATAAGTAATCATCAGCCCGTGCGAGATGGCTTTTTTGGTTTTGTGTCTGACGGTATTTTACGGTATTTTACGGTATTTTACGGTATTTTAACGCTATTCCCCCTGTAATATATTCCATAAAATGAACTTTGAGAACGGTGTACCCATCACAATACCCCAGGGCCTTCCGCACGGCGCGGAGAATCCGCTGAATATGTGGGATACCGACGCTACGCGGCCCCGACCCTCGGTAGATCAGATCAAGACGGTCCATATCTACGATTTCGATAATACGATATTCAAGACGCCCTTGCCCAACCCTTCGCTATTCCACGGGAACTCTATCGTGCTACTGCAGAGCTCCAATAGTTTACATCAGGGCGGATGGTGGGCGGATCCCAAGTTTCTGATCTCCACCGGTGAAGGGTTTGAGATCGAATACCGGCGGTCCTGGCAGGGCTGGTGGAATGAAAATATCGTTCAACTGGCTCGACTATCCATTGCTGACCCTAATGTTTTGACTATCATAATGACCGGTCGAAAACATCATAAATTTGCCACTTGCATATCTGAAATGGTTACCGCGAAACAATTAGCCGTGGATGGGGTTATCCTACGTCGGGGTGATGCTGAAAACACCTTAGCCTTTAAGATTCAGGTAATGCGTGATTTACTTAATCATTATACAAATGTGAGCGATATTACCATATACGATGATCGACCCAAACAGGCCCATGGGTTCCGTCAATTCCTGTACGAATATGCTGTAACCCAACGCTCGAATTTACTCTACGATGTCATCTTAGTGTTTGAGGAAACAAGATACCTGAGTCCCGTATCGGAGCGGAATCTTGTGGCATCGGCGATTGGCGCCCATAATGATGCTGTAAAAAAGGGTTTATCGCATGTATCGATCGCTAATGGTCGTATGACCCTCCGTCGATCCCTATTCTATACAGCTTATTTAATCGATCAACTATCTACGGTAAATTTACTCAAACAGTTTATTCCAACGCATATCCCCGAAGCTAAAAGCATTAGATACCATGCGGACTCAATCGTGATCTGTCGTGGCGCTTGCTCAAAGGCCCTATTGGCTAATATCGGTGGCTATGGTCATGAGGTCGAATGGCAAGTCACGCATTTCGGATCATTTCAGAATAAAGTATGGGCCGTGAAGGTTAGACAGGTAAGAAATGATATTTACGTTCGTACGGAAATTACGCCCCCATTGATTGTATTGGCCGTTAGACGACGTCTGATGGCCACTGAGGCCGCTCAAATCACGCAATGGACTGAATTGGACGATAGCGAAAAGTTTATTATCAAAACTCGAGTGGGCGAAAAGGCCCTCTTGAAGATCGAACCCGAGGATAAGAACTGGAAGAATAAGAATAAGAAGAAATAGAATAGTCTGGGACTAACTTTTGGAGTTTAACTGTAAAATATTTTTTAGAGCATATATATAATACAAGAAGTTTTGTTTAAATTAAATGGAAAATTATATGTACGACAATCTAATTTTCATTGTCACCCTCACTCTTTTGTAAAAACATCTTGCGGGCCCTTAACTTCATTTCCTCTTGTCTTTGCTTCAATCTTTCCTGTCTCACAGCCTTGGATTCGCTCCATTCTAAGCTACTAATAGGTGAATCCAAATCCACATGAGCCACATCGGCCAAAGTAGTCTTTTCTTTGATCTCAGGAGCAGATACAGGAGCCGACGAAACAGACACAGGGGCAGTAGTAGTAGTTGTAGTCTCAACAGTAGCCCCAGCTACCGCGGGGGGCATATACCCGGGAGGAAACGGCAATGTACCCTCAGCCAAATATCTCTCTACAGTCAACTCAACATTGCCCGTACGTTCCAGGTCGAATCTAATTTGTTCAACAGACAGATTCGGAGCCAGCGATTGAACGATTTCTACCATGGTTTGATCGAAAACCTCACGACGACGGTATCGCGGGCGACTGACGGGTCCGTTCTCCTCCTCTGCGGTGAGATGAGGGTTAGAGGCATGATCATCATTGAAGATCCAGCGAATAATAACCGAGGCCACAACCGCAATTACAATAAAGGTTACGGTGGATGATTCGACCATGTCTTGTAGTTGCTAATCTGAATTATGAGGTTGGCTTAGTAGTGGAGAGCGAAGAAAGATGATCCAGTGAGTTGGGTCACGCAGACGGCGCAGAACCTGGCGAAGAACATCGACATATTTCTTTTCGCTCTCTCTCCACGCTCCGAATCCGATTCCGATTACAAGGCCTTGGATCGCGCTATTGTTTTGTCTAGAAGATACCGTCTTTGAGGCCGATTTAGTTTTTAAGGAAATTATATGAATATAGTTGCTAGAGGTCTTCTAAGGTCATCCCAATCACGCTTCACCCCGCCCACCCGCTTTTATCCGACTCGCATTGTCACTCGGCCCTTTCCTAACTCCTATAAACCCCAAACCACCATGTCACCCTTATCGAGTCTGTCGTCGCTCCAGCTGGATGGTGATGTACTCCAGCTAAGCAAGATCAAGCTCACGGCGACCGAACAGCGTATTCGGGATTTGCTGGTGGACTTCAGTGCCGTACTAGATCAACGGGCTGCGCAAACCAATGATCCCGCAGGGAATTTAGTCCTTAGATTCACCGGCGGTTGGGTGCGAGATAAATTGCTTGGGCTAGAGAGTAATGATATTGATGTAGCCATTAACCACATGTCAGGTGCAGAATTTGCTGATGCGTTGAACGAGTATATCGTGGAGAACTTCCAACGTCTGGGCATCAAGGCGCATCATATCCACAAGATCGAGAAGAACCCGGAAAAATCCAAGCATTTGGAGACAGCGACCACTAAGATCTTTGATCGGGATGTGGATTTCGTCAATTTAAGATCGGAAGAGTATACAGAGGACAGTAGAATCCCCGTGACTCAGTTCGGGACCCCCGAACAGGATGCTTTCCGTCGTGATGCTACATTAAATTCCCTGTTTTATAATCTCCAAACGCAAGAGGTCGAGGATTTGACTCAGGTCGGAATAAACGATCTTAAGGCTAAATTATTACGGACACCCCTACCGGCACTCCAGACGTTCCAGGACGATCCTCTGCGGGTATTACGATTGATTCGATTCTCTAGTCGGTTCAATTTTGATATTGCCTCTGATTCCCAACTCGCTATGGCCGACCCCTCGATCCGTGAAGCGCTAGCCACTAAGATCTCACGCGAAAGAGTGGGTATTGAAATCGAAAAGACCTTCAAGGGTCCCCGCCCGGAACTGGCATTAAGATGGATCGCGAAATTTAATCTAGAAAACGCTATCTTTCATTTACCGACCAAGTATTACCCAGATACGCTCCGAACCCCCGAGAGTAATCTGGTACTTTCAACAAAAGTCTGGGAGGAATCTTTAGTAATCCCCGAAATTAAGGATATCTTGTTTAGCGATACGCTCGCCAATGTCTATACCTGGCGGAATCTATGGTTCCTGTGTGTATTGAACCGTTGGGGCGATATCAAGGTCCTCACTGAAAAACGAAAACCCATTGCCGCCATATCGCAAATCATTAAGGAGGGGCTTAAATTACCGGGCAATGATGCTGATGCTATCGCTAAAATCACCCAATTGGAACCCCTGGTTAGATCTATCGTCAAGGCTAATAGTGAAACCCCACTTTCAAGAAAAGACATTGGTCTCATGCTCCGTGAATGCGGCCAGCATTGGAAACTAGCTGTTCTATTTTGTTTACTGAGAGAAACCTGTGAAACTAAGGATATCAACCAAGGTGAGTATTTTTAGTCAGAGTTTGTTTTTTTACACACAGTTTTTGGAAATCTCATTTACTAACTAATTATAGTCCTCCCTCGCTACAGAGCGTTTCTCACCAGTATTAATGACATGAATTTAGGTGATATCTGGTCCATACGACCTATTGTGGCCGTAAGTATTTTATTTTTTTAAAAAAGATCGACAGAGATAGATAAGCTCTAATTACTAACAATTCTCAGGGAAATGTATTTATTAAGGAATTCAATCTCAAGCCGGGCCCCTGGCTGGCTCCCTTGCTGGAGAAGATCGTACAATGGCAACTCGAGAACCCAGAAGGTACGGTACAAGAATGTATCTCTTATGTCAAGGAAAATAAGGACGATCTTATCTTAGAAAGCGATTGTAGAAGACGATGATTGTATTAGTGACTACCACCAGCACCCCGGCGCCCTAAACTAATAATAGATTTAATTAATACGTTGATATGCCCTGAAACACCTTAATGACTATCTAGAACCTCAAATATATTATATAAAATACCCCCAAACCCACGAATGGCCCGTAGTTAAGCCCCGATCCATCCGCACCGGCACGATTACCCGGCCGCAGACCCCCAAGATTTGAGAAAAAAAGCAGAACGGCCCAAACCACCGAAAGATTGAATCGCTCACAGATCGAACGAACGAAGGCATCACCACAGCTTTTTAGAGTGGAAAATTTCCGGTTTTTAGGTTCTAGTACACACATACATATATATATATACATTTAATCATGGCTCGTCAAAATTTGGTTGGTATGGTCATTTCCCAAGGCAAGATGGACAAGACCATTAAGGTCCGAGTTCAAAGTCTTATCTATAACAGTAGAATCAACAAGGTATGTTTTTCAAGATGCGACAGTCAGCACAATAATGGTTATATAATTATTACTAACCCCTTTTCGATATAGGATGTCATGTCCAGAAGTGATTTCCTCGTTCACGATGAAGCCAATGTGTGTAAGGAAGGTGATGTTGTGCGTATTGAAGCCTGCCGCCCTCTTTCATCATCTAAGCGATTCGCAGTTGCGCAAATCAAGTCCAATAAGGGTCAAGAATGGGTTAATTACATGAAGGAAGCCCCTGTTATGGTTGCCCAACAAGAACAAGAAAAGATTAAGCTCTTTAACGAAGCCAGAGAAACCCGTATAGCCCAAGAAGGTAAGACCGTTTTGGATAAGTTGAGATTAATCGAAGCCTTTGAACTTGGTAAGACCACTAATGAAGTCGTTGGTGACGCCCAAAAGGCCCAAGAACAAGAAATCAACCAATACAAGAAGGAATTAAACATAAAATCATGGAGCGAAGATTCATATAAGATCAAGCTCAGCTTGGATAAGTTGAAAGAAGAAACCGAATCTCAGAAATTAAAGGTTAAGGTATTGGAATTTATTAAGAATCAACCTGAAAAGACAAGCGAAATCTTAAAATCGTTAGCCAAGGACTCAGAAGATATGAAGCTTAATAGTAAGGTTAACATTTTGAAGAAGTATTTCAGCCAAAATTCGGCCGCTTTATAAACTCATTAAAGTATACTACACACTCGTCCCTCATTTGATTTGATTACAAAAAAAAGTGGTTTATATCGATTACTTTTATTTTTTTTAAAATCGATTTAATCAGCAAATCTGTCATATATTTGTTTGTTCATTATCGTACTTTTGTTTTGTCCTGTTATTATTTCCCTTTATCTTCTCTGTAAATATGATATATTTTATCCTCTCTATTTTTCTGCTCGGCCACCCCGCGTAAATCTGCTTCCTTTTGGTCTACCATCTCGCATATCTTTGTATAATTAAGTGCCAAAATAGGAATATATATATATATATATATATATATATATTCAAACTAGCTACAAAACAACTATGAATGAAATCATCCACCAACTGAAAGAGTGTACACCATGCGATATATCCGATGCCCTGACCCGCTACGGGTATCAATCCGGGGGATATGTGCCCAATCTTATCCAACAATCGCCACGGCCACCCAGGGAATTTCCAACCATTGGACCAGCCTACACTGTTTTATTTGCGCCCTTAAATGATCCCCGACCGGCAGTTAAGGGCGGATACATCGACACGGCCCCACCGGGATCTGTCATCGTTTTGGCCACCGATACAAGCCTCCAGATCCCCCATGCACCCTACACGACTATTAGCAATGCGCTGTATGGCGGGCTGATGTCCACAAGGGCCCAATACCTCGGATGCGCAGGAACGGTGGTCCTGGGTAAAATTAGAGACGTCAATGAACATCGTGGGTTGGGATACCCTGTTTTCAGCTACGGGATAGGTACCGCACCGCCTAATACGGTGGCTAAAGTGGTGGCCGTAAATGGACCCCTAACCGTCAAGACCACAGATACAGATTTAGGGGATATCACAATTATGCCGGGGGATATAGTGGTTGCTGATGAAAATGGAGTAGTGGTATTGCCCACGGCTGATCCCGATCTCTTGGATAATGTCCTGGCTTATATTCCTAAACGAATGGCCGCGGATATTAAAGTGGCCGAGGATATAAAGAATGGCAAGAAGGCTGCTGAGGCCCAGAAGGAGCATCGTGCTTCATTGCCTTAAAGGGAGCCAAAACTCACTTAGATAGATAGATAGATATATCAATTCATTAATTCTAATTAATTAAGCTAAAAACAAAAAAAGGCACAATAGTAATATACGGAGGAAACCGCAAAAATTAAGAAAAACAACAAAAACAACATGCAGTGGTAGAGTAATCAAAAACACGAAGAAGCAAAAACAAAGACAAAAATCATTTTTATTTACTTCTTAGACTTAACCTTCTTCTTCTTCTTTTCTGAAGCATTGGTCATAATTTCTTCAAAGACTCTAGCTTCCTCAGCTTCATCATCGGTTCTTTCGGTACGCTTAAAGATTCTACCGATTATTAATAAAGCTTCAGCTCTTTCGAAAAGTTTATCCGATGGAACTGTCTTATCCTTCAAAACCTTATCACAAACACCATCCAAAACGCCTTGAATTTCAAATTTGGAACCGTTCCAAGCCATAGCAAGCAACTTACCCATCATTAAGAGTTCCATTTCAGCCTTCTTTTCATCAGTCCAGTATTCACCACCCTTTTCTTCCGCCCTGGCCATTTGCTCCATAGTAGATTTAGCATCGAGAGCACTAGATATGGCGTTCCAGGTAGTCTTGGCTCTACCCCCCTTTTGCTTCATCTTGCTAAAGAAACTAGATACGCCTAAGAGCTTTTGGGATTTAAGTAAAGTTTGAGCCTTGAGTGAATAAGTATTACCAATGGTATGGAGGATTTGGATTCCGAATGATTCCATCTTGAGTTCGTTGGCTTCAAAGGTAATTTTATCTTCAAACGCCTTGGTCACATCGGGTGATTTATCAGTTTCGGTCCACACGCTGATTCGATCAATTAATTTCTTGGATAATGTTTCAATTCTTTCTTCCATTATGGCCTTCTTTTCAATCTCATGACTCTTAAGCTCTTCAAATTGTTCTTCTGTCATACCGAAACGGGTCTTTTTCTTCTTCTTATCATCCTTGTGCTTTTCAGTGGGATTACTAACTGAGGTTTTCCCCACACCACCATGGGAGGCTGTCGTAGTGCTCGTACCATCCGAACTAGCCAAAGTAGAAGATTCAGTAGAGGAAGCAGTATGAGGAGCGGGGGTCGAGAAACCGGGCTTCGATGTGGTGGCCGTGGCGGTGGCGGTGGCAGCTGCGGATCCGGTACTGTGAGCGACATGTGTATCGGTAGCGGAGGTAGGGGATCCAGCAGGATTGGTTTCACCATCAGTATCCTTGGTAATAATTTCCTCACTCTTGGCAAGATCACTGAGTAATGAAATTTCACCAATACTAAAGACGTATGTTAGTAGATTAGACACACACACAAACAACAAACAGAAACACATACTAATCTTTGAAAGCTTCGCCGCCAAATACAGTAGTAAAGAATTCGGCATGATCCTCTAAATTAAAAAGAATAAGTTAGAAATAAAACATTAGTATATCAAACCAGAGATAAAATAGCAACCACTTTGCAATCCAGGATTCAAGGCAGGGCGAATAACGAGCGAACAAAGCAATAAGAAAAACATACCAAAACCAGAATCGGGAACGGCTTGATCCTTACCAAATTGATCATATTTCTTACGAAGAGCAGGATCACTCAAAACTATTGATTATAACAACGTTAGAAGGGGTTATTTTAAATATTTATTCGGGAATCAAGGATACCATAAGAATCCTATGATATCATATCATATTTCCCATTAGAACCGGACATACCTTGATAAGCTTCACCAACCTAAAATAAGCCAACGCAAAGAACAACAAAGTTAGAATCTAAAGTACCCAAAGGACAAACAAATAACAATTGTCAAGATTCTCACCAGAGCTCGCAGCTCTCCAAGATCGATAACAACCACAATAGCATCAATAACCTACCACTTGGAATCGTTCAGAGGCGGTCGGATCATCGGGGTTCTTATCAGGATGAGTCAAAATGGCCATCTTTCTGTAGGCCTTTTTGATTTCAATCGGAGTGGCATCGGGCTTAACATCCAAAGCATCATAATAAGCAGTGTCGACAACCATGATTATTGTGAACTATCTCGTTGGTTTAGCGAGCTATTACAATACGATACGCCCGCTCAAGACAGTAATGTCGAAATCGGCCGAAATTAAAATTGGGTGGGTGCCGATAACGTCTGCTTGGGACTTTGACGGAGAAAGCTTTGGCCGGGAGGCCTCCCAATGGTGTGGCCAGAGGGCCTCAAATAGACAATGATAATGCTGTGACGGTATATGGGATTTTGTATAAAGTGAATAGGAACCACTGGCCTGTCCACAATAACAACATAGCGTTATCCGTCGTTGGATATCGTGTATAACGCTGGTCTGACGGTGTATACGCATCCATCCCAGCAGCGTTACCCCAGTTTGGGTCAAATCCACCTACAAGCAGTCTAATAAATCCTCAGCCCATTTTCAGACCTTGGATATTATATATATGAACCATTCCTATCATTTGAGAATAATGCCAATATCCCCATCGAAATTTTTAGGTATCTCACTTAAGTTCTCACCCATGGGGAAATGGGTCCAAAAACAGAACTGTTGTCTGCGGCCATATCCACTGGAAAGCACGATTTCCCGTCCGATCAATCATAGTTAAGCCAGTGAGAGCCTTCATAAGTACTAAGGTGGGAGACCACGTGGGAACATAAGGTGCTGCAGTCTTCTTTTTTTAAATCTATGCCTTTGTACTTTTTATCTAAAGTCAGTCTTGATAGAATGTTCTTTTTTTAAATAGCTTTCGCGGTGTGTACAGTAAAGTCTTGTTTTTGTGTCTTTCGCCTTAAAGTGGAGTTGGGACGTTGTGGTTCCATTATTGGGATTATAACCTTCTGCGCTTACCCTTACCCCCGAGGCCTCTTTCTTTTCTGAGAAACGCACTATCGGTCCACGATAACACTTATCTTCTCTTTTTCTTTCGGGCACAATTGTCTCTTCCAGGGCGGTTATTCAGATGGTACTAGTGTACTAAAAAGTGCCGCTTCCGAAGTACATCTCTACGGTTCATAACTAGGGGAGAGTTAGAAATCTATAAAATTTTGATACTAAATAATCATGAATGAGTGCTATTAGTGAATTGGAGTGTATTTAAATCTTTTCATATTTTTCATACTATATTTACGGCTCATGACATAATAGTATTCCTATCTTTTCACCATTAGTTGTTCTCTACTGTATTGCCACCTATCTGGCCTCAATCTCTAATGTATGCCTTCGAAGCTTTAAGGCTATTTTGAATCCAGTAGGAGTCAGAAGTCAAAATTATATTATGGCTTGCAGGATCCAGAAGTTTATATATTTCTTTAGAGTCTATGATTCAGGAAAGGTGGTAGGTAGTTTATACTATCTATATTATCTAACTAAACGTGGATGGCTATAACAAAAGCTCCTATTATTCTTTTTCTTTCTTCATTATCTGTTTCATTATCTACTTTCAATACCCCCCAGGGAGCGACTAAGATCTATGAGAATTACTGAGTTATATTCACCTTCAATGCTACTATAATGTTAGTATTTATCCCAATTGGAGCTGTCTTAGTTTGAACAAGTGTTCGCGTATAATTCTATTACCCGGGTGGTTTAATGACGGGGCGTTTGGTTTGATGTCACTCGTCGAAAGATATGGTCCTTTTTGTACTGCGGTGCTAATTAAAACAAAACAAATAAAGTATCAATTGGAAAATGCACATATCGCTGATAGCAGCGATATCTCTTTTTATCGGTAGATGAATGGATCGTTACTTCATGATTACAGGAAGAAAGTATATCCCAAATTCCGAAAAAGAGGCTGGACCAGCTTAAGAAAAGCAAAAGATGGCCCCACAATTGAGAAAAAATTGTTAATAGTTGCAAATGCATATACTGGACTAAGGAGTGGGTGACAAAAAACCTAGAATTGTTGACGGCAAGTGTTAGTTCAGGGAGAAGAATATAAAAAAAGACAGATTGTGAGGGGATTAGAAGATTTTCCAGCACCAGCTTTTGAGTTGTTGTTATATAAGAATTTTACTGGACCCGCCAGTATTAACTCTAAATGTGATTGTTTCGGCCAAAGCATATGACTGAACTGCAGAGCTGGTGTGGTGTGATTGGTGTGTTGTGATGGAGAGCAAATTGAAGTGAATATAAATTAAGGATATGGTGAGTCGTTGAAGATGGGTGAGATTAAATATCAGAATTGAAACAATATTAGTGAAAAAAGGAGGAGAAAAGAAAAAAAGATAAGGAAAAGGACAGGTATAATCAAAGGGAGAGCCTAAGCGGCTCCACTTAGACCGTAATCATCTGGACCAGGGTTGATCGCTTGGATTTTGGCTCGGGCTTGGGCCTCGGCTAGAGCTTGGACTTCGGTGGCCTTTCGGAAATTTCGTCCAACTCTCCAATCTCGATACCGCACCAATATAAACGATGGCACAAATAAAAAGAGAATCATTTCCTTCGCAATTTCCTTCATCCTTGTAAGAGCTAGTTGACGCTTGATTGCCTTCATATTATCATCTTCTGATTCCGAAGTTAAGGCAATATTCGCCTTGAGTTCTGCCTCAAGTTCTGCCACCTTTTTAACTTTTGCTCGTTTGTGAAATTTCTTCTTGCGAGCTGCCTGGGTTTTCTGTTTAAGAGCGTGTTCAATACGGCAGGGGAGTGTTGCGAAGAAACCTTTAGCCCAATTGCCCTGCCTCTTTTCCCGGTAGTGGATAGAAGCAATTTCAACAGCATTGATTTCATTGACCCTTGTTAGTAGCTTTTCATCCGCGAGGATTTCTTTATAATGATTATTTTCGTTATTGAAGGTAGGTGCTATGTTTTCAGGGGTGGCATTTTCAAGTGTAGCCTGACGAGACTTCCCCGTGTTAATGGTATTATTATAATTGGGACAACTGACAATATTTGATTTCCAAGTTACTGATTTTTTTACTCTGATATTGTTATCAATAGGTCTGCCTTCGTACGCTTCATCATTAAGATAATTAGGAACTATTGCAGCATTATCAACAACATTGGGAGCGATACTTTCCATAGCGAGACAGTAGGATACCTCTTCTTGAGTCAAAAGCTTAAAAAAATAATTATCTTGTTCGTCATCAGGTTGAATTCTGTATAAATCTAGAATCAATGGCACGAGTTTGAACTCAGCGGAAAATATAACATGACTTCTCATATACTCAAACATTTTTAGAACCGGCGAACCAAGCAAGGGATCATTGTTACTAACATATCTTGAGAAGTATTCGCTGAAGCGATGATAAATACTTGGGTGTTTGAGTGCGGCAGCGAGCCAGTGAGATGCCCGAAAGGTCTTATGGCCCTCGAAATCTTTATATTCCAGACATTTTAATATAGCTTCACCAAAGAGATCGCGTCCCTTCATCATAAAGCCGGCAGGGGTTCGTGCTAAAAATGAAACTACTCCAGCGGCTGATTTCATTACGTCGTCCTCCGATTCTTGAAGATAACCCTTGATAATCCTTTTATAAATACGAGTGTATTTTTTAGGAGTGAACTCAGGCGGTATATGTCTGAGGGTTTCTATAACATTATGAGGTATACTGCCGTATGGCATAACATTACTGAATATATCATTAATCAGAGCAATAGCTGGGTAACTGGCGATTCTCGTATAGTGAGCGATCATCGACAATTGCATCAATGCTTCGGTGATTTGATAGCCACATGAGACAATTTTATGGTTTGTGATAATGGCGAGGAACGAAAGTACTGCCTTGATATGAGAACAGTCTTCGTTATCGGCCTTGTCATTGAGGAAGCTACTTATCGTGAAGAGGATTTCATCATTTTTGACCGCGTATTCGCGCCATACTGATTCCTCAACATTAAAATTCCGATTATAGTGGAGCCAATAAGCCACAGCGTAAATGAAATCGTCACTATCTAAGGGAGATTTGTAAACCCCGTTGAATAGGGAGAATAACTTATCTGCCAACTCACTGTGATTAGAGGCAGATAATTCGTAAATGGCTCGAATATCGCGACGAAATTTGGCAAAGCGATCCAATTGTGAGAGCTCAAATGAGGCCATTTTAGGCGATTGTTCCATTGAAGAAGTTTCTATTTCTGAAATCAATGGCTGCAATACCGCTACAACTGAAGGGGAATTTTGGGGAAGTTCAACAATTACTGCGGTTTCAAGGTTGATTGGCTTATTGCATGCCGTGGCAATATTGAGCTTATTTGATGATAATACATTTAGCTGAGCGAGCGGGTTAATGACGATTTCTTCTGACTCAGGCGAAGGTAGCGATGAATCATGATAATTATTTTCTTGTTCTACCGCGCAAGGGACTATTTCTGCCAATGCAACTGGGGCAGTACGATTTTGAATTAATGAAATTGAAGTAGACTCAGTAGAGAGAGATTCAGGTTTGGCTGAACTAACAGAGGTCATCGAGGAACCAAACGAATTCCGCAAGGAAGAATTTCTATTGGTATCTGAGTCGGTAAATTGAGGGATATAATATCCAGACTCCGGTTGGTAATATAAGGGACCATGTTCAACTTGAAAATCGGGTGCAATAAGTTGAATACTGGCTTGTAAAACTGGCACTGGTGCCAATTTAATGCCATGCGATTTTGATCGCTGCAGAGAAATCACATTAAGAAAAATATAGTTAATAAATGAAAACAAATGCAAATGCAAAAACAGAAACAAATAGATTCAAATGAATTCAGACTTACCAATTTAGCCCATGTTTTTGACTTAGAACTAGTAATCTCGTGCGCTACAATGGAACCAAATGAGGTATCAATTGCTTGCTTAGAGTAAGAAGTGATAGAATTGTTTCTTGATTGATTATTCATTTTGAAGTTAATGAATAACGGAGGCTGGCTTGGGGTTTGTAAACTTAAAGGAACTTAAAGGAATATCGATATTTTTTAACTATTAATTCCGATACAGAAATAAGAAAGAGAAAAAAAAGAGAGGGGGCGAATTAAGAAATACCCCAATTTTTACGGTCGATTTCAACTCGTTTGTGTATTTACTGTAGATTCATGCGCGTAGGCCTATTTAATGCTTTGGGGCCACAACATGCTTCCTGTTTGGTTTTTTTGGGACATGTAAATAAAGTATATGCGTTGAGCATGAATCCGAATTATACACTGGGAAACAACTGAACTAGTTAAAAATTAAAATGATCAATTTTTATTTATTTTTAAATAGAATTTGTATTAAAAGGGTTTTTTTACTAATTGCAGAGAGATAATTAGCTTTGAACCGAACAGTTGTCTGCGGCCATATCCACTGGAAAGCACGATTTCCCGTCCGATCAATCATAGTTAAGCCAGTGAGAGCCTTCATAAGTACTACGGTGGGAGACCACGTGGGAACATAAGGTGCTGCAGTCTCCCTTTTTTTAATCACTTTTTTTCATCTATTTTACTTGAATTATTGATTGTTTTCTACTTGAAGTTGCTTCTTTGTGGAGTGTACAGACTGCTTAAAGCTTTGGTTTTGTATGTTTACTCACGCTTCACCTTAGGATCGGAGTTGGGAAAGTCTGATCTTGGGTTCATAACCTCTCCAGGTGGTTTACCCAAAGAGAGAGCCTCTGGCTAGACAATTGTAACTAGTGCTATTTAATCAGTCAAATATAGGTGTTGATAGTATTTTCTGATGTAGGGGGATTTTTTCATACTTTATTAGGCAGTGAGAATGTACTATAAGTTTGGATATTTTTAGGCAAGGTAATCTTTGGACCAGTCCATATTCAACATGTAGTATATACGATTAAGAAATACCAAATCAAATAAATTCTGAAGGGGCCTCTAAAAGTGATATTGATCACAAGCTTTCTGTAGTTATAATATGATACTAATATTATCTGTTATATTCCGAATGACTCTAGATTTGAAAAGAAAAAAAAATCAAGATTCACTGGAAACGGAAGTTAAGATAAAGATATCAATTACATCCTTAATGGTTCTAAGCAATCTTGACTTTGAATAACTTAAGCTAAGGGTTGTTAGGAATCTGACAGCACTGTTGTTATTCCTACCAACCCTTGGCTATTAAGTGAGTAAATAACTTCTAGAAGCCGTTTGATTTTCGAATCTTTTATCATCAGTATCTAGCACCTATCCAGAACTGTATATTACATAATACATTCGCTAAACCCGAACGAACAAAACGAATCTCCAAACCAAAGAAACACAGATAAGTTCATCAAAAAAACCCACCTCATTATTATAAGCCGAAGATCTGATCAAACAATATCTTTATCTCTTTGTGAATTAATTGGTTAAGATCCTTAAACAGTGGATCCTCATTCATAAGACGACGCGTGAGGCCCAAGTTTTCATAAAGATCCTGGACTCGTAATTTAGTCCACCAATTATTGAATTCATTATTGGCTTGCCCCGTGCCCTTGAATATGCAGTTAAATACGTAGAGCCCGATTGTAAATACTAAAACAATAAAGATTACTCTTCTCATAACCTTCATTAAAAGTTTCACGGCCGTTCGGGTCACGCGGTACCAGATGTAGATAACAATGATTGCTATTATCCCGGTAATCATTCCGCGATATTCATCATTTATAAAAGAATTGATATTAGCGATGAGTTTATAAAGCCCCTGAATTAATAACGAAAATATAGTATCTATGGCTGACATTTATTATTATTTGAGAGGATACACTCAGCTTGACTTATTCTCTAATATATGATTTGAGTGTACGTAAGGAGGGTCTCTCTCCTTGCTTTTAATTGAAGGCCAACCACATTCATTTTTTGGTAAACTGAAATTTAACTATTTTCTTCTCTTTCCTTTTTTTTTTTACTTTTTTATTTTTTTAAAATTCTAATGAATATTATATATATTACTAATACAAAATTAACAGACACAAAGAGGCAGAAAATATTAATAAGTTATTACTAAACTCACTTCTTTTCAGCAGCCACTTCCTTGTTTTCCTTGTTAGTACGCTTCTTGTTCTTGTTAACATTGTCAGATTCCTTTTCGGGGTTGGCAATGGTTTCTTGAACGGCGTAGTTCTTGGTAGTATTACGGATAAACCAATCGGCAAACTTTCTGCTACCCCTGGCTTCAGCGATATGAATAAGATCGTTTTCGAGAGAGATATCTAATTCAGAAACGTTAACGTATTCACCTTCGAGAAGTTCACCGTCCTTTCTGACTAATTGTCTGTTCTTGATCTTTAAAGCAACAAGGGCACTACGAAGCTCTTCGGGGTCCTTTTCTAAGAAACCTGCTAACTTACCAAGATCCATGGTAGAATATAAATTAAGATAACTCTTCAAGTTGAAGGCAAAAGTGGTATTCTTAACTTCAACCATGAAGATATCAAGATGATGTTTTGTGGCATCCGAGTTGAGCTTTGTGGATTCGAAATCAATGGTGTAAGGGAAAATGAATCTGGGGGCAGACTTAAGGAAAAGTTCTTCGAAAACGGGGTAAGATTCGGGGCCACCACGTTGTAACTTGGAGAGTTGATCACCGTATCTTTCACGAAGACCAGTATTAACTATATCATCAAGTCTTGTAGGGGAGAGAGCAACACTGATGGCTAAGAGAGCGTACATTTGATCTGATCTCTTGTTAACCATATCGAATTGAACGGATCTATTAATGTTCTTGGTACGGGAGATGTAAAGTAAGATATGGGAGAAGGACTTGACGGCATCGGCGTATCTTCTAGACATAAGGTAACAGAAACCGACATAGTAGTAAGTGGTGAAATGAGCTGAGGGGAAACGAGCAAACGGGGATCTCTTGTTTAATTCAACACCTTCAAGGGTCTTAAGGGCAAGATGGTAATCACCTAAAATAGTATGAACTCTTAATAAACCAATGATACAAAAGTAACCAAAGTTCTTGAATAAGTTACGGGAACCGTATTCACCGGCAACTTCAGTGGGATCTTGACCATTCTTTTGAGCTCTCAATTGTTCGTAGATCTTAGTCTTACCACATAAGGAGTAAAGAACGTTGAGAACACTATAAGTATCCCAAACCTTATCGTGGTCCTTTAACCAAGTCTTTTCGGTTTCGTGAGATTCCTTCTTGAGAACCTTGGTACGGTATAAAGAGAAACTGTTGAATTGGTAGATGAACTCATCAATAATATCCCAGACCCAATTGGTAGGGATTTCAAGGTTAAGAGCGTTATCCGAGTTAAGAATGAAATTGAATAAGTTACAGTAATTAGAGTATGATAAGGATCTTTCTTCGAGAGTGGGTTGGAAACGAGCGTAGACGTGACGGTAGTAAACTTCAGTATAGAAAAGAACAAAGGTTTCATCATTGTTGACTAAGGGTGCAACAACGGAAACGGGGTGAGGCCAACGGGTGGTCTTGTAGAACTTTTCGGTAAGCTTTTGGAAAGAAGTTTCGTAACAGCCGTGGAGTTCGTAAGCGTTACCTTCATTGAAACACTTTTGGAAGTAAAGAAGGAATTGACGCACGACTTCGGGGACAGCGGCAGTTTCCGCTTCTTGGATCTGCTTTTGGTAGTCTTCCTGCTGACGGGCAATCTGGGCTTCGTCGTAGCTGTTTGAAACAAGGTTAGTTTATAAAGATCCACGCAGTTTTACCAAGGGCCGGCCAAAAATGGGGCTGCCAAAAATGGGGAGGGGGGGAGATAACTTACACAACATTGCCGACGGCTAAAGATTCGTCGGAGTCGATGGGGATGTTAACATCGTCGTATTCATTGAAAGTTTCGTGTTCCATCGTGTGATTAATTCGAGCTATAAACGTTGAAACAACCTAATATAATCTCAGTACCGAAGGAGGGCTGATCGTTGAGGAATCGAAAGAATTTTTTGTTTTGGGCGGTTTTCCCAGACCCAATCGATCACGTGACGCAGAAAAAATACGGCCTCAGACTCCATTATGTCCCCCGAGCCACTTATCACTTATCTGCTCGACTACGTACGGTAGATTTGTCTTGTACGCTCGATATACACAGATATTATCACAATGGTACGTGTGTCGCTATGTTCGATGGCCATCTGGGCTCGGTCCAGTGCGCACTGGGGCCGCTGGAGCTGCTGGAGGCCGACGAGGTCTGCTAGGGCCCGTGGTCTTTGGTTATAATCGTCAAATATCGCGTTAATACTAACTCTCTCTCTCTCTCTCTTTTCTTCATATAGAATTCACTTGCTTCCATCGCACAGACTAATAAGGACCAGAAGGCTGTCAGCCTGATCGCTGCCCATTCTCATATCACCGGTCTCGGTTTAGAAAGTGATTCCTTAGAGCCCCGCCAATCTTCCCAAGGTATGGTTGGTCAAGTCAAGGCTCGTAAGGCGGCGGCCGTGGTGCTTGAAATGATTAAAGAAGGTCGTATTGCCGGTCGCGCTGCTCTTATTGCCGGTCCTCCCTCTACCGGTAAGACCGCCATTGCTATGGGTATCGCTCAATCCCTTGGTGCTGATGTTCCCTTCACCACCGTTGCCGGTTCCGAAATCTTTTCGCTCGAATTATCCAAGACTGAAGCCTTATCGCAAGCCTTCCGTAAATCTATCGGTATTAGAATCAAGGAAGAAACTGAAATTATTGAAGGTGAAGTTGTTGAAATCCAAATTGACAGATCAGTCACCGGTGGTCACAAGCAAGGTAAGCTTACTATTAAGACAACTGATATGGAAACCATTTACGAATTAGGTACCAAGATGATTGATGCCTTAAGTAAGGAAAAGGTTACCGCTGGTGATGTCATCTCTATCGATAAGGCCTCTGGTAAGATCTCTAAGCTTGGTCGTTCTTACACCAGAGCTCGTGATTACGATGCTATGGGAGCTGATACCAAGTTTGTTCAATGTCCCGAAGGTGAATTACAAAAGAGAAAGGAAGCGGTACATATGGTTTCTTTACATGAAATTGATGTTATTAATTCTAGATCGCAAGGTTTTATGGCCTTATTCTCCGGTGATACTGGTGAAATTAGATCAGAAGTTCGTGATCAAATTAACCAAAAGATCGGTGAATGGAGGGAAGAAGGTAAGGCTGAAATTTGCCCCGGTGTTTTATTTATTGATGAAGTTCATATGCTCGATATTGAATGTTTCTCCTACATTAACCGAGCCCTTGAAGAAGAAATGGCCCCCATTGTTATCATGGCCACTAACCGTGGTGTCTCACGTACTCGTGGTACTAATTACAGATCCCCTCACGGTCTTCCCATTGATTTACTGGATAGAGTTATTATTATTTCCACATCCGCTTATAACGCTGATGAAATTAAGCAAATTTTAAGTATTCGTGCTCAAGAAGAAGAAATCGAAGTATCTCCGGATGCTCTTGCTATTTTGACTAAGATTGGTCAAGAAACAAGTTTGAGATACGCCGCTAACCTTATCTCGGTTTCTAATCTTATTGCTCAAAAGAGAAAGTGCGATTCCGTTGAGGTCGCTGATGTTAAGAGAAGTTATTCCTTATTCTTGGATTCGGATAGATCGGTTCAATACTTATCTGATAACTCGGCCCAATACGTTAATGATGCCGGTGTTGCTACTTTAGGCGGTATTGAAAACACTACTACGCGGGTTCAAGCCCCTGAAGTTGCTTCAGTCTCTGATGGCGCTGCCGTTATTGAGCCAGCCCCTGTTTCGGTTGAAGAATCTATGGATATCTCTGCTTGAAACCTCTATAGCTAGGACTCACTTTTTGATGACCCATATTGTTTCTTTCCTATTTTTTCTTACTGTATAATATAATATATATATATATATATATTTATTTTATTTATTCCCAGGCTTGTACCACTGGGGTAAATTTTAATAAAAGCTTCATCTTTTAGATTGGTTTCAGGTTAATCGTGGCATAGTTTGAGGAAATTAGACAATAATTACATTTAAAATACAGATATATATATAGTACAGGTCATGATAAATAATAAAGGATTCAATCTACAAAGTATTCACCAAATGGGTTACCCGTCAATGATTTTAACGAGAAAGCCATTCACGCATACGAGCTTCTTTCTTCTCGTTCTTTTGAGTTTTAATTTTATGAACTTCTTTCTTGGAAATGCCGGGGGATGAAATGGTAGAATTAAAACCAAAAGAAGAATTGGGTTTCTGGTTATTTGTCATAGGAATATTAATTTTAGCCGCTTTAAGTCGATCTAACTCTTCTTCTTCCTCAAGCTTTTTCTTCTTCTCAGCCTTTGCTTTCAAGTACTGATACTTTTCAAATGTGGTCATGGACTTTAACCTTTCAGCTTCTAGGGACTCTGGGGTTTCTAAAGCTGGTACATTATTCTTGTCTTCTGTATCTCGTTCATTGGGATCTACACGTGGGTTAATCCACGTTGTCTCTTGGGTGAATCGGTTGAAAAAATAATACGCTCCATGATTATCATCCCATATAGCGTCCCAGCCATCATCTTTCTCGTCTCTCTCGTCCTTCTCGTCTCTCTCGTCGTTCTCGTCTCTCTCGTCTCTCTCGTCGTTCTCGGTTGTCTGCGAGTCGGTAATTTCATTCCTATTCTGGGTCGAATTGGACGCAGGATCCAAAATGTCATCGTCCTTCCCCGTTTCAGCTGTGGCCACGGCCGTTTCAACGCGGTCTACGGGCAGCTCGACGTCGGCCGGTCGGTCGGGGACCGGCTCATTGGGCAAAGGCGGGAAAATATCCAGGGCTGGCGGGGCCAGGCCCCGGTCGGGGCGCGCTTCGGGGTCGACGGGGGGCATCGCAATCCCACGGTGGCGATATGAACTAGCGAAGCTTCCAGAAACCAGGCGTGGAGAAGCGAGCCAGGCGTGGTTTCTCGAAGATAAATCAGGTGGTCGCCGCCAGCTGCAGGGGTTTCGCAGTGGAAGGTCGCCGAAACGCTGGAAGGCTGACGATCCCAATCCAGCGCAGCGGAGGGCCTGGCGTATTTAAGGGCCGTTTTGTCTCGTCTCGCCCCGATTGCTTTCTCCCCTCCACCTGTTCCTCAGCCTGTCGCTGCAAATCGTGTGTACAATTGCCTGTATTCGCCGCCTACGACTGTTACTTTTATCTAGCCCCGCCGACTCGTTTCTCGCCCGCCTGCCACCATGTCTGCCGATACCAAGCGAGAATCCTTTGGTACGTTTGCTCCCATTGCGTGCCTTTGGCCATCACATCGTGCATGTGGTGGTTTGTTCTTATTTGTTGTCTCCACAGCCTCGCGTGTTTGTGTGAAAGAATACAATAAATAAAAATAAATAAATAAATAATAAACAAATTAGCTAATTTAGAAAAAATCATGAAACTAACCAAAGACCCGGGTCTGTTGCTTAATGTTATCTAGAATTCCAAGCTGAGATTTCTCAGTTGATGAGTTTGTTCATCAACACAGTTTACTCCAATAAGGAAATCTTCCTGCGTGAACTGATCTCTAACGCCTCGGACGCCCTTGATAAAATCCGATACGAAGCCCTCGCCGATCCTAAGAAATTGGAATCCGAACCTAACCTTTTCATTCGACTGACGCCTAAAAAGGATCAAAAGATTTTAGAAATTCGCGATTCGGGCATCGGCATGACCAAGGCTGATCTGGTTAATCACCTCGGTACCATTGCCAAATCGGGCACTAAAGCCTTTATGGAAGCCCTCACCGCCGGTGCTGATATTTCAATGATTGGCCAATTTGGCGTTGGCTTTTATTCCCTTTTCCTAGTCTCGGAAAAGGTGCAAGTTATCTCCAAGCATAATGATGATGAACAATATATTTGGGAATCGTCAGCCGGGGGTAAGTTTACCGTTACGCTGGATGAGGAAAACGAAAGAATTCCCCGTGGTTCCATTCTTCGTCTTTTCTTGAAGGATGATCAATTGGAATACCTTGAAGAAAAGAGAATCAAGGATGTTGTCAAGAAGCACTCTGAATTTGTGGCCTACCCTATTCAATTGCTGGTTACTAAAGAAGTTGAAAAGGAAGTCGTGCCTGAGGAAACCACTAAAGAAGAGACCCTAGTTGAGGAAGATAAGAAACCAAAGATTGAAGAAGTGGTAGATGAAGAGGAATTGAAGGAAGGAAAGAAAATTCATAAGGTTAAGGAAACCGTTGAAGAACTGGAAGAACTTAATAAGACCAAACCATTATGGACCAGAAATCCCTCGGATATTACCAAGGAAGAGTATGCTGCATTTTATAAATCAATTTCTAATGATTGGGAAGATCACTTGGCGGTCAAACATTTCTCAGTTGAGGGACAATTGGAGTTTAAGGCTATTCTCTATATCCCTAGCCGAGCCCCGTTTGATCTCTTTGAGTCCAAGAAGAAAAGATCAAATATTAAGCTTTATGTTCGCAGAGTATTTATTACCGATGATTGTGAGGAGTTGATCCCCGAATGGCTTTCCTTTGTTAAAGGTGTGGTGGATTCAGAAGATCTCCCGCTTAATTTATCGCGTGAAATGCTTCAACAGAATAAGATCTTGAAGGTAATTAGGAAGAATATTGTCAAAAAGGTTCTTGAAATGTTTAATGAAATTGCCGAAGATCGTGAAATGTTTGATAAATTTTATACTGCCTTCTCGAAGAACCTTAAGCTCGGAATTCATGAAGATGCTCAAAATCGAAATTCCATAGCTAAACTTCTGCGATACAATTCCACTAAATCCACGGAAGAATTGACCTCATTTGCTGATTACATTACCAGAATGAAAGAGAATCAAACGAATATCTATTATATTACTGGTGAATCAATTAAGGCCATTGAAAAATCACCTTTCCTTGATGTTTTAAAGAACCGTGACTTTGAGGTTATCTTTATGGTTGATCCTATTGATGAGTACGCCATGACTCAATTAAAGGAGATTGATGATAAGAAATTAGTTGATATCACTAAGGACTTTGAACTTGAAGAAACCGAAGAAGAAAAGAAAGCGCGGGAAGAAGAGGAGAAGAATTATCAGTCATTGGTGAAATCGATTAAAGAAGTTCTTGGTGATAAAGTTGAAAAGGTTGTGGTTTCGCATAAGCTAGTTGGAGCCCCCGCGGCAATCCGTACTGGTCAATTTGGTTGGTCGGCCAATATGGAACGTATCATGAAGGCGCAAGCTCTCCGAGATACCTCGATGTCATCTTATATGGCGGCCAAGAAGACGTTTGAAATTTCACCTCTGTCGCCTATTATTCAAGTCATGAAAAAGAAGGTCGAGGACGATGAAGCCTCGACTAGGACCTTTAAGGATTTGACTACTCTTCTTTATGAAACCGCGCTTCTCACCTCAGGCTTTACCCTTGATGAGCCTAACTCGTTTGCCGGTAGAATCTACCGTTTGATTTCCTTGGGTCTAAACATCGAAGAAGAAGAGGAGGAATTTGAGGCCTTGAAGGAAGAGGGTATCGCTGAGGTGCCGGAGGTGGCAGCTGAAGCGACGGCTGATTCCGCCATGGAAGAAGTTGATTGAGCCTGGCCTGTTTTATCTATTTATCTATTTATCTATTTACCTATTGATTTATTGATTTATTTATTGATTTATTTATTTATTTGTTTGTTTGTTTTTTGTTTATCTATCTAATGTCACTCCAGTATTTATTTTTCTTGGTTTCGGTGCTGTTTCGTTGTTTGTGTTGCGAATACAAAGCCATATCGTCGAATCGTGGAATCAGAATGTGGGCCATATGCACGATTCGCCGCAACGTGCCGCACCACGCCCTCCGTCCACTGTACCTCCTCCGCCCTCGCAACATCTCTCGCAACGTCTCTCGCCGCCGACCGACCAGACCTACGGCAATCAGGGGGGTATCGATATATATAATACCATGAACGCTTATCCTGGACCAGCCGGCGGTAAATCGCAAATTGACGACTACTCGCTCTCGGGCGTTATGCGATACCTGCAATCGGAGTGGCAGCATAATGAGGGCGATAGAATACAGTGGGAGCTCGAACGCGCCAATATGAAGGTATGTTCCACCTAGATTACTTGCGGAGGACATGACGATGAAATAGGGTTCAATTGCTTAGTTCTTAGCTAACGTGCGTTTGTGCGTTTGGGGCTATTGCCGCTTCGTTTTTATATATAGATAAAAATCGCCCAGTTGGAGGGTGAAAATCGTGGCTTAAAATTCTTGTCTGAACATCACGCGAAGCGAGTTGCAGACTTGAAAAAAGAGGTTATTGGTAAACGGTAAGCGGTTATTGTTGTTGTTGTTTTTTCTTATTATATATTTATTTGTTCAATTATTTATTTGTTCAATTATTTATTTGTCCATTTGTTGAAAGGTGCGCTTGCTAACTATCTGCCATTGTTGCTATCGTTTATAGGGGGTCGATTGACCTCGACGATGAAATACCTGAAGAAACCAGCCAGATTGAAAAACCTCTAGAAAAATCACCCGCATCAGAAGATAGAGATGCGCCTTATGATAATAATGAAATCACTACAGAGTTAGCTTCTATAATTGAAGCTCGTGAATACTTACAAAGATGCCTGGAGGAGGTTTCTTATTTATTACAGGAAACCGAATTTAACAATGTTGAATGCGAACCCCCAATGTTTACTGATAATGGCAGTAGCGTTAATAGTGAGTACTCTCAGCATAGTGAAAGTGGCAGCAATTTACAAGCTAGTGATTCTCCAATTAGGAATCCCTATGCGAATCCCTATACTGAACCCAAATCTGAACCTAGTTTTGATAATGATGACAAAGATCGACAACAAACCTCGACAGCCCTCGGCCCCACAAGTGTTAACGAAGACAATAGAAAAGCACCATTTTCCCCCCCTATGTCTTCATCTTCCCCCTCGAGCCCCTCTTCCCGCGTGCCAACCAAGATTACTAGAACCACCAGGGCAGGTTCACTTAATAGTGGTTCCACTCGATCCTCGTCATCTGAATCGGTTTTGTCAAGGAAATCGGTCATCAATCATAGGTTCAACAGAGATTTTACTCTAGCCGGTCATTTGGATATCGTAAGGGCGGTTGAATATGGATCAAACCCTTATGAGTTATTCACAGCTAGTGACGATGGTGTAATCAAATTATGGGATCTTACAAAGACCAAAAAGTATGAAACTTATTCCAGTAATACTTACCGTGGTCATCATGGGATCATAACTTCACTAGTTTACTCTGAAAAATTAGGCAGGTTATACTCGGGAGGTCAAGATGCTACTATCCGAGTGTGGGATCCTACAAAGACGCTAGATATTCGTACGTTAGGCGTAATAGACGAAGGGGGGCATTCGGAAACTGTTTGGGATCTGAGTTTGTGTGATAGTAAGGGCATCTTTGCTAGTGCTTCAGCTGATGGCTCGGTTAAAATCTGGAGTATGGAAAATAAACTTCTAAGTACCATTGAGCCTATCAAAACACATAAGTCTACCACCAGGACCAAGGTGCTTGGGGTCGGTTTTTACGATCCTCAGTTCCCACCATCATTATTATCTTCAATGGAAGTTCCTGTTTCGGCTATAACACTTTGCTTTGCCGAAAAGGGCTCCAAAATTGTGGTAGGTTATCAGGATTCCAGTATCGAAGTTTACGATGTTGGAACAGGTCAATTAGTAACCACATTGTATAAATCGACCAATACCACCCAAGAAGATTCTCTTATTGACAATATTATTACATCTTCACCTAATCAGGTTAATAAGGTAGTGTACTCACCGAAAGATTCAATAGTATTTTCAGCATTCGAAGACGGGTTTATCAGGTATCATGATATAAGATCCGGACATACAGTACATGAAGAAAACCACGCTCATTTAGGTCCAGTGAATTCAGTATCAGCAGCCCCAGGTGGTGGCGCATTTGTTTCCGGTGGTGGTAATCAAGCTTCGATGAAAATATGGTCAGTAAGTCAACGAATGGTGGTTGCCGAGTTTAGGGATCATGATAGCAAGAGTGCTGATAGTATCACTGATGTTGAGTGGTGTAAAAGATCATCATCGGATGGAATTAATGTTAATACTATCGCATCGTGTGGGGGTGATTCTAAAATCAATGTATATAAATGATTTAGTGAAATGTGGATCTTGTGTAATAAATTCCTTTTTAACTTTTTTTTTTCTTGAATTTAAAACGTAAATAATACACTCATATTTCATCATACAAAAAATAATATCTATATAAAAACATGATAATAGTAACAATAAAACCCGAAAGAAAACAAATCATAATAATATTTCGCTAGATTAAATTGCTTAGGTAGCGACCTTCTTTCTTCTACCGACATGAGCTTGGAAACCAGTCTTAATAGATGAAACTGTTCTGGTACTTCCACAAGCTTGACAGACTAAGAAATAAAGACGGTTTTCCTTTTGTAAAAGAGTGTTGGCAGATTTACAGGTAGGACAAGCAACGTATTCCATAATATAACTTCTGAGAACGTTTTCGATTTGCTTAGGTTGGAATCTACCCTTGATAATAAGTCTGGAAGTACCATCGATAGAACCGGATGTACCTAATTCAGCAAATAAGTATTGGATAACGTGCTCGGAGGGACGCTTCATTCTTTCGGAAATTTCCTTAACATTAGCAAACAGAGACTTCTTGGAACCATCTCTTGTAACAATAGGGGGAGGAATCTTGTATTTTGTACCACGGTCACCGGCAAGTTCGGGGTTATTTTCACGTAAGATACCAAAAAATCGGGATAAAAGGTCGGAATATGTGAGATCGGTATTATCAGAAGCGCTATCGGACTTATCTTCATTAGCACCTTCTTCGGTAACTTCGTTGATACCAGCGGCTTCAAGTTGTTCATCGAAAGCATCAGCGGCTGAGGACTTGGACTTCTTCTTCTTCTTCTTCTTGAATTCAAAATCTTCACCTTCAACAGCGGTAGAAGCCTTTTCTTCTTCTTCTTCACCAGTAGATTCCTTCTTGGACTTCTTCTTCTTCTTCTTATTAAGATCACCAAAGAGTTCAGTTACTTCATCGACTTCCTTGTCTTCAGTCTTGCTGCTACTCTTCTTCTTTTTCTTGAGGGTATCGAAGTTAATCTAATTAAGATTAAAAAATTAATTGAATCATTATAGTTAGTATAATATTCTTACTAAAAACTTATTAAAATCGTATATTTAATGGCACATTGTTCAACGTTGAATCAAACAAAAGCCATAACGATTTACCGATTTGAAATATAGAGATCAACTCCTACGCCACATTGACAGCAACCCATAAAGGGGCTAGATTAAAATCAGAATAGATTAAATAAACTTACTTCTTCACCTTCAACGGCAGGGACTACCTTCTTTTCTTCCACGTCACTCATTCTTGTGGCTGATATTATATATACACTTGACACTTGACGAAAGCTATACTATTACAAGTCTGTCATGCCCGCCTACGGCGCGGTCAATATTTTCATTCCCGATTTCTGGCTGCCTTCATGCTGAATATTACTCGTTGTGCGTGTATATACAGTGGGTTGGGTCCATTTGGCTTGGTGGGTGGTGGTTGCCCTGGCAACTGAGCTTATTTTATTGTATTGGGTGGTAATGTGGGCTCAGAGTCTGTTTATTTGTAATGTGTTCCCTTGGTTAGTTATATCTATGCCTTTGGTGATTATTATGAAACGAGTTGACTCGCTCATCAAATTGCCTTATGAGGCTTGTGGGCAAAATCACAGTCCTTTAATGCAGTTATTAAATATGTTTCCTCGTTTTTCTTTTTTTATTTTAGATCTGGATACATTCATTCTCACTAAAATGGCCAGATCAACCACTTTGACTCTGGGTAATCTAGTTGGCTCTCACTAAAGCAATTCCAATTGGCATTTCCGCTTTTAAGTAAGTTTATCTCTTGTTTGTTTACTTATGGCACGCCGATGATCAAATGGTTTCTTCGATAGGGGCCGAAATCTGCAAACAATGAGTAATCTCTTCGCAGCTCTGGCTTCTTTTGTAGCTTACCTTTTCATATCGGCCAACATCATATATACTAACAACTAAACATTACAATCTTATAGTTTTAGAGTCTGGTTACTATAGACACTAGATAAAGAAAGCCACGTTATTCAAAGAAGCTATGTCTATTTTGAAACTGAAATTTTAGGTGCTATTTTGGATTAATACTCTGACTGAATTTATTCAATATTATTTGATTTAGTGTAAAACCGTTATTTGCTGATGTAGATTGGAAAACTTGTTACTTATGACAAGAATTATTTCAAGGGATTTTTTTTCCGGTTGTTTTGTGTCCTTTCCCGTTCCATATCAGGTGGTGTCAGGAGTCGGAATTTTTCTGATGGATTATTTTTTTAAAAACTTTGTTTGAGCTGATGCCGCTGTTTTGTTCATTCATTTTCTTTTTCATTTAGTATGATCGATAGTAGTTTTTGGATTTGTTTAATTGGATGGACATAGTCAGAATGTGCTGTGAATTTGTTTTGTGTTTCTTCTAGCGGTTTATATTTGTGTTGGAACCCTTTTTGGTGGTATTTTGTAATGATTGGGGTGATTAATATCTGATTCCTTGAGTATTGAATCCAAGATTTTTCAATCGATTTTAAATCGTTCCTGGACCCTTTCAGTGGCCTCAAGTTTAGTTTCAAATTTGGGTGCCATAATCCTTATCCCTTGTTTTTGTTATTGAACTTATAACTTCTATTAGTTTTTTTTGGTTCAATTTCGTTTATCGATTGAACCTAGATAAAATATACAGGTATAGATATATATATAAAACCTATCCAAAATGAATATTTATGGAAATATTAGACCTTAACCGATTTTTTTTTTAAATAGAATTTGTACCAAGAAGTAAAACTGCATTTAGACTAATTAACAAGAAAAATTAAGAGAACAAATAGGAATCCTGAATGGAATAAGAATTAGGATATAAAAAACCTGAACCGTTGAAAAATATTTATCTGGTATGTCATTACACCAAAAAGATTCAACTCCCAAGAAAAGGTTTTATAGTGTAGTTGGTTATCACCACGGATTTTGATTCCGTTAACCCCGGTTCGAATCCGGGTAAGACCTAAAACCCCAAATCGCAAGATAATATTTTATCCTAATCACATGATTTTAAGTGATGACAAAATCCGTGCTTGACTATGAGGGGAGAAGTCCCTGATTATCATGAGAGCATAAATGATTTCTCAATTGTATTAGACTACAACGGTATCTGATCTAATCATTTAGGATTATTTTTGTCATATTTTTGCAATTAGGTTTTTAATTGTTTTATAACTGATTTCTTAGTTAAACAATAAATCTCACGTAAACCAAAAGAATTGGCTTCTCTTAAATAGCAAAAGAGTCTACCTTGAACCAAAAAATGAAGATATCACATTTTGCGGGTCTAATAGGTTCCCCTTTGCCTAATTGTTGAATCACGTATATTTGATATTATGTTGCAATCAAGATAATTTTTGTTCTCATTTTGTCTAAGAAATTAGAATTTGTGAAGTGAAAATCGACAAGGCTCGCGTTATTAGAGATTGAGTAGAAGACTTCTGTTTGAGGACAATAGGCCCCAAATTGAATATTTAATTCTAAATAAATCCAACTCAAACCGTATAATATTTTGACTCCAAAAATATACTTTCAACACTACATTTTTTGAAAGAAGTAGTAAGAAAATGAAGTTCAAAACTTTTCCATTGAGATCTGAGTAGAATCTCCTCTATTTTATCTTTAATGCCAATATTATAGTTAATAAGGAACCGAGATATTAACTATTATAAATAAATCTACTAATGAAAAATCACGATACCCAATTTTTATTCCCAAAATTGTTAGTCGAAATTACCTTACCTTGGAAGTTCCACTGATCTGAGATCTTCTTATTTGGTATTATCTCATTTTTTAAGTAACGCCCATAACTACGCATACAGAAATTAATAGAGAAGAGGAGTGTTTAGAGAGAAATATAAATTATCCTAAGATAGGGCCTGTAAGCGTATAAAGGGCTATAATATGGAGTATTCTCAAGATTTTCTCCCTATACAAAAACAACATGAATATTTAATCTGGAAAAAAAATGAAAAAAGGGAAAAGTTATAGAATCAGATCAGTACAAAGATTGAAAAATAACCAAAATAAGAGACCACGGCGGGACTCGAACCCGCAACCACCGCTACCGGAAAACGGCACGCTACCATTGCGCCACGCGGCCAATTTTGTAGAAATAAAGATCAGATAGCATACTCCCCCGGAAACCGTACACTTGAAAGAGAAAAAAATTTCCAGAGCCTCCATACTCACCTTTCCAGAATTAATAAAAATTCTATTTAAAAAAAACTTCAACTGATAAACAATAGTAAACCGAAAACAAAATTGACAGAAAAAAATTAATAAACGAGATCCAACCAAAAATAAAAAAACCGGTGGGATTATTTGGCGTAACAGAAAATACTTCGCACTTTCCTCCGCGAATTCTATTAGTTCAAACCCTACAAAAAAGCAAGCCTATTCTTCTTACTTACTCTCATTCCCATTAGAATACTAAATTCTAATAATACTAATTCCTATTTTGTATAGGTTTTTATGTATTTGCCATTCCATCAGCCAGTTGAAGTATTTGTTCCACCGAACAAGTGTGAATCTAGTTGCATTAATAAAAACCCTTCCACAAATGAAGCCGAATCACGCGAAAATAAGTATATAGGTGTTCTGTATCAACTAGGAGAAAGAAACTTCAAGATACCTAAAAAGAAACGTTTCATTATTAACCTGTCTGAATGTTGAACCAAAAATTTCCAGTGTCTCTTTTGTGTTTTTTATTTTCTAAATGTGTTGAAGATTATATGCTGTACTATTCAAGCTTCGCTATATAGTTATACAATAAAAAACAGAGAGGAGAAACTTCGTGAGATTATATAAAACATTACTATACACAAGAACTATAGTTTTAGATAGAACACAAAACAGGGTAGAGAGGAGAATTGGCCTACACCTGATCAGGTCGGGACAGATGAACCCCAATGAGCATTTGTTGGATCAAGGTATTTATTTTTGTCTCAAGCAGAATTTATTTTTACTAGGAAAATAATTTATATACTGACAGATTTTTCCGAACGACTTTTTTGTTTTGTTTTACCGGATATTTATTGTTTAACTAGGAAAACCACTATAGAACAACAGTGAAAAATCTAATTACCCAAATAGAGGAAAATAGTATGGTCTGTTTTCAGTTAGGATGAATCGCTGGGACAACTAACCATTGCCAATCAGTTTTTCCGTTTAGTATCGAAAAAAAATTATCTAGTTTTACTAGAGACCACGGCGGGACTCGAACCCGCAACCACCGCTACCGGAAAACGGCACGCTACCATTGCGCCACGCGGCCGATATATATTATATTAAAGAAAGTTTGATAAATATGACCGTTTATAAAATGTATAAAAAAACATTTTTGGGAATATACGAATTTAAACCAAAAAAATAATATTATGGTCTTCTGGGTAGTACCAAGCGTTCTAATTACAATATATTTATTTTAGTATTGCTAAATTTTATTATTAGTTATTATAGATTATTTTATTGGTATTCTTAATCTTATCTTTTATTAATTTATTTTATTTAAATTGGTATAAGGAATAGATAAATTAAAATTTAAAATGCTAAGGGTCAGTAAAGGGAATATCAACAAAAATAAACAAAAACACGAACAAGAACATTAGTAGAGAGCAAAAATATATATTAAAAAAACAATAATCTTTATTTTAAACCACCGTCTAGTTACTAAAGTCCGATCCAATGTTTAAAATGGACAACGACCGGGTGAGAGTCCCATTCTCCAAACGGGCGATGTAATCGGCGCTGCAGAAACGCAGGCATGAATCGATGGAACCACACCCATCACGCGCGATCAATCGAAAGGTCAAAGTCCCAAAACCCACCACCGCGGAAAAACGGTCTCCTCATCTCTTGTATTTACAACCAGTAGTAGAGAGATCACACTGGGAAAAAAAAAGATACATTTTTTTTTTAAAAATCCAGCTATATAAAATGGATCTTATTACAAGGGCTATGGATATGGACATGCCGGATGTCCCCGCTGCTATTGCCACTGCCACAGGGTTTGTGGATGGTAGTTATGCCACCTCGGCCTCCCCCGGGTTTGCCATGTGGATGCACATTTTCATCATGCTGATTACATTCGGGGTGATATTCCCCCTTGGTATGGTGTTGGGGCTTAATGACAATCGATTCTATTTCCCCGTTCAGACATTGGCTTCGGCGCTGACGGCGGTGGGTTTGGTGATGGTCCTGTTCCACGGTGGTAGAGAGTATAGAGGTAATGGGTTCATGAACGGATTCGGTTGGGTATTGTTGTTGTTAACGGGGGTTCAGGTGGTTCTGGGCGCGTTAATTAAGGTAAGCGAGTGGAGACAACGTAAGTTGAGCTTAAAGGCTTACGATAATATAGAAAAATCCCGGATGATGACTTTCGTAGGACGCATTCATCTAATTATCTCGTGTTTTATTCCCGTGCTGTCGTGGGTCGAAATGGGACTGGGCTTTATTACCTTATTCGGGTTTTGTCATAAAGATCATTTAGGTCAATGTTTGGCTCATGGTATCATGGGATCAGCCTTTATATTTTACGGTTTAACTTTAGTAATTATGCTATTGGTCGCCGATAAATGGCTATTGAAAAACGGCAAAAGTCAAGAATTTTACGATAGTATTACTATTACCGCTTGGGGGATTGTTAATTCATTTACTGAACATCGTTGGGGCCAAAATTGGTCTCACGGTGATTATCAGCATACGTCCATGGGTCTTATCTGGTGGGGTGCCGGTATGGTAGGTATCTTTTTAAGTAAGAACTGGTTTGGTAACGGTGAATATCGCCGTAATCATATACCTGCCATTGTTTTAATCTTCACCGGCTGGAGTATGAGCCAACATGCTCAACATTTAGCTATTTCCACTAAAGTTCATGGCTTTTTCGGTATTGCCCTAATGGCGGTTGGTGCGGCGAGAATCATTGAAATTTCATTTATCTTAAAGGATCAAGCTCATGACTCGCGCGAAGATGGCACAGGTATTAAATCTTGGCAGTATTTACCGCCTTTCCTATTGGTGGAAAGTGGTATTTTATTTATTGGCGCTACGGAAGAACAACTGCAATTACTTAATGATCTAGGCATCGATCACGCAAGTTATATATTAACCCTCAGTACGGCCGCATTCCTCATCTACTTTGATTTCTTGGCCCTGGTAACCCTGTATAGAAGGCTTCGGGATCAACGGAATGATGGCCTTCCGGGGTCGGCCGAGGCTCGCGACGGTCGTCATGGCAACATTAGAGATGACGTCAATATCGACGGTACCAGTAACAGCCGCAGCCATTATGACCATGACCTTGCCGGCGATATTGAACTTGAAGGTTTACTCAGTGATGGCGAATGATTATAGAATTATGAAATTAAGATAATAAACCAAACGATGAAAATCATAAAAGTAAAAGTATCCGATTATAGTAAAAAAGTATAATCCTCAAAAATAAATAACGCATGATCAATATAGACCATAGTATTCCTTAAGCCCACAAATTTACAAATAACTTACACACGCATGGTGAACGGCTCCGGCTTGGTTTTTTTAGAAATGGAATCATACCACCCAATAGGATGAAAAAAAAAATGTATACAGGAGGCGTCAGAAGTTAAGAACGCAAGTAAAGCAAATGACGGATATTACTTTTAAAAAAAACAAATCCGGGGCAGTAAGATTTTTTTAAAAAAGGACTGAGGGTAAAATCCTTTTCTTTTCTTTTTTTTTAACCACATTACCGTAGTATTAGATTTGGGATTCAGGGATTAACCCGAAAGCTAGTGCGAATGGAAAGACACAATAGGGCTAACTAAGTACAAGATAGAGTAGAGAAAATGAGAATAAAACACGCATACCATTTACCCCAACACGGGCTTAGCAGCAAGTGATGAGTTTAATTACAAAAAAAATAAAAATAAAACACAAATATTTCGGCAATGATCCGGGCGGTCGATCTCATCTGATGGGCGATGAGATCGCCCGGCTAAATAGCCAGTTCCAATGAGGGCCAAACAGGTGAGTCAAAAACCCCATTAAGGGTTATTATTATTATTATTATTCCAGAGAGAAGCCAGATAATGAATAGGGCCATTTGATCCAGGGAAAATGGCTTGTGGCACATATAAATGGCATTTCCTTACCTAAGCACGAAAGGCGGAGGCGGAGGCGGTGGGCGTTGGCGTGATGGCGTTGCGATGACGAAGGCGAAGGCCAGGGCCGATGCCAATTGGCACACGATAAGCGATATCTCCAGCCATTCAGCGGAGGCTGGGGGCACGTGACCGCACATCGTAGGGAAGCAAAGCCGAGCCAAGCAAAAGTGAAACGCGGGCACTGAGTAAGTGCTTACATCAGCCAAAACAAGGAGAGAGTGAAAACAGCGCTGTTCTCTGGGGGTGCTCGGTGCGCCCCCGGAGCGGAAACCCAGCGGCGTGTCTCAGTCGCTTTGGCTGAGTAGCGTAATAACAGCGGGCCACCAGACAAGAAAAATACACCCCAAAAACCAGGGACCAAAAGACACGGTCCATGCTGAGTCATTCTCCCAGCTGGCTACCCTCGCCGATGACCATTTTTTTCGTTTCGTTTTTTTCGTTTTTTTCGTTTTTTCGTTTTCTCTGGTTTTATTGGGGCCGGCGCGCGCTGATTGGCCGATAAGCCCGGCAACTTCTCCAAGCCCAGGCATCTCGGAGAAGCCCCGGCCAATCAGAGGCCTCGCCGTCTACCGCCCACCGCCGCAATACTCTTCCGAACGCACGTTAAGGCCGCGTTTGGGCTGCGTTTGACCTGCAGTGATGGATCTGACGCGGTGCCCCGACATGGCAAATGACTTCAAACCCCTTCTTTCTGCTCAGTGTCGCAGGAGCGTCCGGAGGTGCTGATTGGAACGATAACCTCAGACACTATTTCCGCACGCTATCCCTTTAGACACGAACGCTGGTTAACCCGAGCAGAAGGATTTTATATGTCATATCCCTTCAGAGGCTCCTCAGTATAAAAGCTTTGGGCTTTTCCAGATTTCCACGCCTGATCATTTCCTCTCTTTTTCCCCCTTCTTTCCCATATTCCTTAAAGAATTAATAAGAATCTTACTCTACCCACAATCAATACAATGACCCAACCTATTGAACCCGAATTCCAACAAGCCTTCGATGAACTCTTGTTCACCTTAAAGGAATCTACCCTTTTCGCCAAGCACCCCGAATACGAACGTTTGGTTGATGTCGTTTCTATCCCCGAACGTGTCATCCAATTCAGAGTCACCTGGGAAGATGATTCTGGTAAGCTCCAAGTTAACCGTGGTTACCGTGTTCAATTCAACTCGGCCCTTGGTCCTTACAAGGGTGGTTTAAGATTCCACCCCTCCGTTAATCTTTCCGTCCTTAAGTTCTTAGGTTACGAACAAATCTTCAAGAACGCCCTCACTGGTCTTAACATCGGTGGTGGTAAGGGTGGTGCCGATTTCGACCCCAAGAACAAGTCTGACAATGAAATCAGACGTTTCTGTTACGCTTTCATGCTTGAATTATCTAGACACATTGGTCAAGATACCGATGTCCCCGCTGGTGACATTGGTGTCGGTGGTAGAGAAATTGGTTACATGTTCGGTGCCTACAAGGCCTACAAGAACTCTTGGGAAGGTGTCCTTACCGGTAAGGGTCTTTCCTGGGGTGGTTCCCTTATTAGACCTGAAGCCACCGGTTTCGGTCTTGTTTATTACGTTGAAAAGATGATCGAATACGCTTCCCAAGGTAAGGAATCCTTCCAAGGTAAGCGTGTTGCTATCTCTGGTTCCGGTAACGTTGCCCAATACGCCGCCCTTAAGGTTATTGAATTAGGTGGTGTTGTTGTCTCTCTCTCTGATTCTAGAGGTTCCGTTGTTGCCACTGGTGAACAAGGTATTACCGCTGCTCACATTGAAACCATTGGTCAAATCAAGCTTGAACACAAGCAATTATCTGAAATTGCCGATATCTTTGACGCCAAGTCCTTCAAGTACATTGCCGGTGCTAGACCTTGGGTCCACTGTGGTAAGATCGATGTTGCCCTTCCCTCAGCCACCCAAAACGAAGTCTCTGGTGAAGAAGCCAAGTTCCTCGTTGACGCCGGTTGTAAGTTCGTTGCCGAAGGTTCCAACATGGGTTCCACTCTTGAAGCCATTGCCGTCTTTGAAAACGAAAGAATCAACAACTCCAACGCTATCTGGTACGCTCCCGGTAAGGCTGCCAACTGTGGTGGTGTCGCCGTCTCTGGTCTTGAAATGGCTCAAAACTCTCAAAGAATCAACTGGACCTCTGAAGAAGTTGACCAAAAGTTAAAGGACATTATGGTTAACTGTTTCAACACCTGTGTTGAAACTGCCGTTGCCTACTCCTCTGAAAAGGCTGATGGTCTTCCTTCCTTGGTCAAGGGTGCCAACATTGCCGGTTTCGTCAAGGTTGCCAGAGCCATGAAGGATCTTGGTAACTTCTGGTAAATTATTTAATCTACTTTTAGTTGATTTTATTTTTTTTCAACCCTCTTTCACGCCTTTTTACTCCTTAATGACCCCTTTCTTTTAAATTTAACGTCATATGCCCCCCTGTTTATATAGACTTCATTTTACTTATTTTCTATTTATTTATATTACCATATTGTACATTCTGGTCATTCATTGACTTCAATAAATTTTTTCTTGACAAAAAGAAAAGACTTACATTTTTTCCTTATATCATTGTTGTTCTATTTCTTGAAAACTACTTCAGTTTTTGGCTAATACTTAGTGTTGCCCTTTTGGTTCGCAGCGTCTTGGCCCATGTGGGCTCATAACGGTCTGACAACAGCACGAGCCCTGTTAGGTCTTAGGTATTTATGTATTACATTCGGCACTTGACCTAGGGTAGATATGCGAGTTTCTTATTTTAATCCCGATTTAAGACACACACTGGGTAATCCAAAGTCAGTGGGGACGTAAACTACTTTTGCACCACACTCTCCCCGTCCTCGGGGATTCAATTTTTTCCGAATTTTTATTATATTTATGTAGAGCAGCTTTAACTAGCCACCACTCCGCGCGCTGCGGCCCCCGAACTCCGTGCTCTCCCGATACAGCATTATTTATCGGAAAAACCGACTATGACATAATCTCACTACTACCACCCAGTCAGTCATAGAGGAAGAACCCGACTGAGAAAAAACACCAGAACTCTGTGTCTAATAATTTCAATGTACATTCTACATTAAAATTTAATATAACGGCTTAACTAAGCAATTTCTCAACCAGCTACCGCCACGAGAGGGCAGGGGGAAGGGTGTGCGTCTACTTCGTATTCGTCCAATCAAGGGGGCATGATGTTCGTTCGGTACTAACACACTGTTACCACGGGGCCCGGCTTAGCGTTACCGAAAAATAAATAAATCGTGAAACAAACACGCTTGATTATGTACATCACGCTACTACTAATTGAAATTTGCACAAGCCAGTCTGTGAGAGACGTAAACAAATCAAAAGTTATTTCTCCTCGGATATCTATCTATATATATATATATATATAAATATTAGGGATATTTAATCTTTTGTAAGTGATCTTAATTATTTTAACTTTGTAATGATTCTCTGGAGATATATAGCATGATCATGCTTATAGTGTGGCCAATCATCCCACCATCCCGAGAAATCTGTAATTTTTCATTTGGCTGCGGTGTCCAAAGAATATTTTAGCAAATGATTTTAGATCCAAAGAATTTTTGAAATGCTATATATATATATTAATCATTTCGTGGGAAATGTAGAATTGTAATGAACTTAATTGGTCGTTCCTTCACTCGGTGTATTTTCACCTTGGTGGCTAGCGGGAGAAACGTAGTTTGTGGATTCTGTGATTCACATTGTTATCTCTCTCGCTATAAACTACTAGTTTAGAATAATAGTGATGGTTAAAATAACAATTATTTCCTATAAACTGAAATGTTGACTGGTTAAGAATACAAATAGGAAATATCAAATTCTCTTTATTAATAAACCAAATAAATATCTTGGAGATGCCTAGCTGTAAATCTTTTAAAGATCAATAGATAGGAACCATTGTTCTGAAAACTGTCAATTCTCGTTTATTGAAAACGATGCCAAAAACTCATTTTCCAAATCATAGTCAAATGATCCAAAGTCTTATTTTTCCTTTTTGCTATGCTATACCCTTTTATGTGAATGGCTTAGACTTGCATTTGTACATTATTTTACATTAGTAAATATAAATTAGCATTAAGTGGATCTGGAATAGATTGATTCACCATTTGTAGTGGTACTATCGCTAAGATCAAAGTCTTTTGAATTATTAACATTGATAATACCGGAATTATTCTTACCTTAGGAGTAGCATCCTTTCCTATCCTTTATGTCGTTTATTACAAGTACACGCAAAAGAAAAAACACCTTATTTTAGAATATGCTTTTCTTTTTATAGGGGTTTGAGCATTAATCCTCAAAGTTTTATATTGCTTTCGGGTTGAAATTAATCAACAGAAAATAGAAAAAGTGTCTCTCAAGTCCAAAAGCAATCATCTTCTGTATTGTATTCTTAGCTAACTCATTTATTATTGTGAACTATCCTTAGAATTTACTGAATTGAGAAAGACCAGTTTGCGAAATATAACCATTTTCAAAGCTTTGAAGTGTTGCATAGAACAAAAAAAAAAGAGGAAAGACATTACAAGATATATTAAATAAATGAAAGGATACATAAAACCATACATAAATAGATACTTAAAATTAATCAAAAAGACCAACTAGCTCCTCACTATATACTATTAAAAACGTAACCAATACTTAAACTTCATACCCTTAATAAAAGAGGTTAAAATCTTTTCCCCCAAATTTTTAATTCAAATTTGGACATAAAATACATTCCCATTAGTGATTTAAGGTTTATTTTCCACAGCCGCCAATTGACCTTGTAAATAGCAAATCTTTTCTCTACTTTTTCGAAGTTCGTTTTGCAAGCTAATAATTTTAAGCTTATCATTATAACGCTTTTTGGCTTGGGCCTCTCTGTTCTTCTCTCTTTTAAGAACACTGACGGGAGAATTACTTTGTGACCTAGTACAATTTTCAGAAGAAGGAGGAAGAGATTTCAGTGGTAATTCATCAATTCCAGAGCAAATATTACTAGAAGAGCTAGAAATAACAGTTCTATCAGGGTCAAAATTCCATCTCTGAAAATCTTCAGAATAATCTACATGGGCTAATTCAATATCAGTTAAACTTTGAATAGAAAGGTCTTCATTTTGTAATTCCATATTGAAATGCAAATTAGGTCAAATAGCTAGAAGAATAAGACGACGATAAACTTAGAATTTTTGAAAAATATATTGGTAAAGGGGATCGTTTAATATTCAAAAAAGAACGATTCGATCTTTCAATAGAAGCGACAATTTTGTTACTACAGTTTACCGAAGTCAAGATTTGAGAAAAAGTAAAAGTTTGTTAGAAAATGGGAAACAAAGAGAAGAAGAAGAAATTTTAGAATGAAAAGAAGAAGTTTTAGATTGAAAAGAAGATATTATATAACTGAACGTATATTCACGATATTTTACCGCACTCAGAAATCTGTCTGACCACAAAGATACGTGCGGCTGGAATCTCAACTGGAGTTTCCAACTTGGGCCAATAAATGCCCTGAATTGAACGGTACATTATCAGTGAATTATTAAGGCATGTTAGTTGGTTCTATTTCGATTCTTTAAGAACCGCATGTGAATAAAAGAATGACCACAACCAAGACAGAATCTGGCAACAGGTGGCGGGATTTTTAATTTACAGAAAGCAAACTGAAAAACAATACCAACTAAATAACGTTAGCAACATACATAATCCCGGGGTTGTGAAACTGTCTCAATTTATGAATCAGAGAATAGAAATACCACCGGTAAATAATAAAATGCTAAGAAAGTTATAAATAATACCTTTGATTTTTCAATTGCAGGTGAGCAGTAATATATGGTGATAAACACAATTTACTTTCGAGAGCTTTACCATGGCGAACTAGCGCAGACATGAAGATGATCCAAAGTGGGGCTCATACCATATCTGGTTTTGTCAAATTGAGAGAGACTGAGAGTAATCAATACAGTAAATTATAACAAAAAAGTTTAAATATATTATTTATATGTATGTACTTGTATTTGTCTTAAAATAACCACAGTTTCATGCAAGTTGTGGAGAGTGAAGGGGGGTGGAAAGAAAGATCAGTGAGCTTTTGTTTTCCTTCCGAAATTAGAATTTCGCGTGGATAAACGTTTTGAGCATATCAATTTTACCAATACCTGTAAGTAGCTCAATTTCTTGTACATTAGCTTTAATCTTGTTCTGAATAATACTTTCACCAACGGATATCGTGGATGTACTAGCAGCACCCCGGCTAGGCCCAGTGGACGTGTTCGAGGATGATAAATTAACCAAACCAGATGATTCTAAAGTTGTAATGACCTCGATAAATTCGCTTTGACTTAATCTCACCAGTAATCTATCACGAGTGCAAATCAAACTGTAGTTATCGAACAGTTTCTGTACGGTCAAAATTTGGGCGCCTAAAGTAGAATTTACCATAGAAGAGGCATTTCCAAGTCGCTGCGACTTTTCACTCGAGACCAATGTACAAAGAATAGCCTTTTGCTGCAAGTTCAAATTCTTAATTCTTTGAACACTAGAGCCACCAAAGATAGACGAGCAAATTTTGGCCACATGAGAAATCATAACCTTGGGCGCCGTCTCATAAGTAAGATTGGCTAAACTCACAGCATCAGTTCGTGCAAAATCATTATTGTTACCAACAATGTATTCTTTTAGCGACAATGATGCATCACCCTGAACTTCAGAATTAGAAGCTTCAGCATGCTTCTTACGAACATCTTCTTCAACTAATTCAATCGCACGACGGCAGATATCAAAAGTCTTTCGGATATCACCAGTACTGGCCGAGATCTTTTTGGCGACTAATTGGATAGCAGCCGGATGCATAAGAGGAATCCGAGGCTTTTCAGTCTCATCATCACCATTTGATTTAGGCAATAACGAAAGTAATCTCTGCGAGATGATATCAACAATTTCGGTACTAGAGTAAGGAGTAAATTGTAATACCATAGGCTGAAAATTATTCGTTTTCAATCTTGGCAAGAATTTATCGGTTAAATTCAATGTATTGGAAATACCGATAAGAATCAGATTAGAGTTTTTATTGAAAGCCCAAGAAAATATTCTGAACAGGACCTGTTGGTCTTTGGTAACAATATGATCGATCTCGTCCAGAATAATCAAATAAGGGGTAGAAACTTGGGCGTTAACAAATAACTCCTCCAAGACACCAACACATTTCTGGTTACCGGGACTCGGAAGACGGTAAAGCTCTTCATAGATCTTCGCATAGATAGCTTGAGCATTATTAACAATCATACAGTTGATTGTGGCTGTCCTGAGGGAGGGTTCATTTTGGCTCATACCATCAATAACTTCGGTCAATAACGCTGACTTACCGGTGCCGGGGGGTCCACTGATGTAAAGAGCACCCGGGGAAGGGCTAGACTGCTTAATGGCCAACAATTGTTGATCGATGAATCCGCTTAGGAATTTCCTTTCAGTGTCTCTGCCGATAATTTTCTCATTATTACCACGTTGAAACAAACCCTTGGACACTGAATAAACTGACTTGGGAGTTGAGGGTGGTGTCATAAATAAAGGAGAATTTGAGAATGCGCTAAGATCTTGGTAAGCTCTCTTTTTAGAAGGGGTCGCTAACAATCTTTTACTATCACATAAGTCCGAAGCGCCAACCTGGTTAAATGATATACAGTTTTTGTTCATAGAGTAAATATTTTCCTTTTCATCATTATCACAGAAGCTCACGTCATGATTTACTGAATCAAAATTAACCGAAGTATTGCTCTGTACAGATAAAACATCCGAGTATTTCATGGGTAACGGCGACCGAATTATACCGTCGTCACAGCTGATTGTAACCAGACTCTCCGGGGAAAACAAGGAAGGAGAACGGATGGGTTCTCGACGGACGATTCTACGTTTCTTTGAAGGAGATTGGGGGGCTATTAAAGAATAAGAAAAATAATTTAGTTAGTACTAAAACCTAACTACTACTAGGATAACCTCTCGAGCAGGAATAAAATAACACATACGAGTAGGAGCGCTCATTATAAAAAGATAAGTTGTAGGAATATAAAGAATGGCAAGTTCAATCAAAGACCGCTAAGAAAAGAATCGAGATGTGTTTGATAAGCCGAGACTATACCAAGATATTCGAAGACAAAAACAGTTTGATAAAGGTTTGTTTATACCTTGAGAATGTTAAGGAGAGAAAGAGGGAAATAGACGAATGCAATGGAAGAAAGTCGCGTAATTTAACTTCCGTTTACGTCTTAATGGAAAAATAAAACACCTCAATGACGCGTCGGTAAAATATTGGAATATGCACGCGTTGACGCGTCAACGTAGTTAAGATCCCCAAATACGCGTTGACGCCCTACGCGTGGGAACAATTTAGGGGGGTAAAGACGCGATTTCGAGTAACCGCATTTTATTTGAATAAATGTAGCGCGCTTTTGGAGGTTCGCTTGTCACAAAACGTATTAATAAAGATTAGGTTTCCAAGAAATTAGAAATTTTTTATCAATTCCTACATTATTTTAATCTAATTATAAATAAATAAGATCATATTATAGATTACATTTTATAATCCACATATTTTGATACTTATTGAGATTTTTCACCCAATGTGCTTACGTGATTTACCTGTAAACTGTAGGCCCATCGTTTATTCCTGCTTTACGCACTGGGACAACCCTAAAATAATGAGAGCTTCAAACTATAACCAGGGCATACCGCTATAATTCGATACGATGAATGACCGGGACAAATCAGGGAAGAAAAAAGCTGCGCGCTCATCCCGTAGCGACCCCAAAAGAGATGCCCTACTGGTAGAGCGAGCGGGGGACCTAGTTGATAACACGCTGATATTGTTCAAACAATACGATTCCATCATGTTAAACCATACTCATGCAATTGAAGGATTGACACAGAGGTCGCTTAATCAAGATATGTTTCTGGACAGATTGGAAGGTGCATTAGCGAACATTAATGAAAAGTTAACGCAGTTGACCCTGCTGCCAAATCCGAGCCATACGGCTGATATAGTACCTGTCAGGCCATGGCAGGCGGGAGAACTAAAGAACAACGAAACCAATATAGAAGACGAATACGAAGAGAGTGAACTAAAAGATGATTATACTTTGGATGAGCGAGGATTTATGACTGTTAGAGAAAAATCACCCAAGTTCACTGGCAGCAAGACTACTACTAGGCCCACCAGCACCATCGAAGTAGGTCATGAAGGTTCATCATCGCAGAAGCCCGTGATCAAGAAATATCATCGCCAATTAATTACAAAAAAATGGCTAAAAGTACTCAATCTTCCCATGGCTATAACCAATAAGCAAGTGTTAGAACAAGTGGCAATTTTGAAAGAATATTATTACGAAGCGATGAAGATTCGACAGAGCCCCAACTTTAAACAACGCGCCCGGTACTTTAACATGCACCCATTTTCACAAGATCCTAGGGATTTGGATATGCTTATTGAACAAATTCATTTCAAATGGAGCCGGGTTAATTGTGTTGACGAATTTCTATTTGAGGCCAGATTCATCCAAAACCGTCCATGGAGTTCTCTAGGTAACTTTTGCAACTGGGTAATTCAGACGGAGAAAAAGGTCATGGTTACAGGCCCTAAAAATAACCCCATTGTGATAAATCCACCCGAGAATGTTGCTCGAAAGAAGGGTGTGAGTCCTAAAGTTTGTCCCAGTAATACAGAAGCAGCTACGAGGAAACTAGATAAAAAAGCTTTGGCATTGGAAAAACGGGAGAGAAACAACACCTCCCTTACTAAGTGTACGAAACCATTAAAAGGGAGATTAGCTACAGTGGATGAAGTCTTGCCTGATATAAAAAAGCCTTCTACAACGGCATTACAGGGGCGTTCATCATTCGTTCAGAGTGATAAGCAGTTTAATTCTGACTTAGAAGATAAGCCAAGAATAAAACGCAAAAATTTGGATGTAAATTTGAATTTAGCCCAATCTACGAGAGCGTTCATTGAAGAAAAGGTGGCTCAAAAGAATGAGAAACTGAACCATATAGAAGGATATGAAAACGATGAAAGAGAGGACGAGTCCACGTTGAGATTGAGATTATCTCCAGAGCCGGGATCATATTCAGAGTCGGGATCGAGCTCAAGATCAGAATCATGTTCAGGATCGGGTTCAGAGTCAGGCGTGGAATCGGACCCTGAGCCAGATTCCGATTCCGAATGATTATTAGAAAACGAGGATGAATCCGAACCAGGTTTATCCATAGAGTAGATTAAGAGTTACGAATCGCAGGTTGAGAAATGCAAAATGGCGTTATCCAGGATTGTGGGGTTAAATATCTTGATTTCTTCCGAAGAGAGGCCAATTAAACCAACATGCTGGATCTACTGCCTATTACTCATAATCATTTACACATATTTATATAAAATTTACAAAGACAAATATACTATAATCATTCGGTACAAATGTCGTCCAGGAAGAAGTATAACGATGGCGTTGCCAGGCCAACACCATCGTTATCGTTCCAATTTGAGACCAAAAAAATGACTAAAGCGGCGGAGATCCCCACGGCGTGACGCCATTGGCCAGCCTCGGCACGCTGTGATCCAATGTTGAGTCAGGTGACTAATCCCCAACGAAACGATAACGATAATTGACTGACGTCGAGTTCCGAGCGCTGGGGCCTAAACCGGTAATCTTCAGGCCTATTTTCTCTCGTTTTCACATCTTCTCTTTTCTTCTCTTTCCTTCTCATTATTTATTTACCACTTTCTTTCCTCCTTTTTGGTTCATACATTTCCCTTAAAAGTGCCCAAAAGCCCGCCGCTATAACCGCTATTAATATCGCCAACTGATTGCCTCTTCTACGCTTTTCAGTTTTCCCGTTTTCCCGTTTTTCAGTTTTTTCAGTTTTTCACTTTCACTCTCACAACTTACCCCTCCACAATGAGCAAACCTTTATTCCGTTTCGGTACCAATGACACCCTCATGAATCTTTTAAACCGCAATCAAACATGGGCCTCGCGTTTATCTTCTCTTAGACCCTCATTATTCCCTACGAACGCTCAAGGTCAATCCCCACAAATTTTATGGATTGGCTGTTCGGATTCCCGAGCCGGTGAAGCTTGTTTGGATTTATTACCTGGTGAAGTCTTTGTTCACCGTAATATTGCTAATATCATGCCCTATGGTGATTTATCCAGTTTATCCGTCATCCAATTTGCCGTTGATGTACTTAAAGTGAAACATATCATCATTTGTGGTCATTACGATTGCGGTGGTGTTTGGGCTTCATTGACTAGTAAGAAATTAGGTATTTTAGATCATTGGTTGAAACACATTAGAGATACCAAGGCTAGACACAAGTGTGAATTAGATGGTATTCCTGATTCCAGAGATAAGGCTAATAGATTAGTCGAACTTAATGTCTGTAGCCAAGTTCATAACCTTAAGCGTAATGATGTCGTTATGGATGCTATGAAATCCAGAGGTCTTGAAGTTCACGGCTTGGTTTACGATGTTGGTACTGGTTTGTTAAAGGAGCTCGAAGTTCCCGATGATGAAAATGAGGATCAATACAGTTTAAGTGCTGATTCTCATTACGAACATTAGAAAGAAGTTTTATCTAATTTCTTATTTTCGCTCAATCATCATTATCCGACATACACACAAGAGCCTCCCTCTCGGAACGCTAATACATCCTATCTCCCTTCCTCGCTTTAATTATCACAAACGATACTGTTTTTTTTTGGTTTATTTAGTATGCTTCACCCATCCCATCGCCTTCATTTAGCTCACCAACTTTAATACTATCTTAGCTAAATTTTATTTTGTTCTTGATCTGGTTAGTAATAGTGATATCTTGGTGTTTCAAGTGAAACTGCCCTTGCTGTTTCTTTTTTTCTCTTTTTTTTCTCTTTCTTTTGAGATTCCATTATTTCCCTTTTTCTTTCTTTTTCGGTCTAACTAACTCTTGAATCACGAATTTTAACGCGTAACATTTCTTTTTTGATACCCGTTTCTTTTTCTTTCTTAGTTTCATCATTTGATGATTTTTCTTTCTTTGAATTTAGTGATTTCCGTTTAAAAGTTCTTTTAAGACTTGATTGCATTATGCGTTAAGTTCTTACGGTTATTTACATTTCTTAATTCCTCCTCCCGTTTGTTATGGACTATTACCAGCTTTTTAGATTTTGTTTCCAACGGTAAGTATTTGCCTTTTCCTCGATCGATTTTTTTAACTTAACCCTTTCCCATAAGATACGTAAAACCTATCTTATTTATCATGATGAATTTATTTTAGCAGATTATTGCAAAAAAGAAAAAAAAAAAGAAAAAACCAAAAAAACCAAAAAAACCAAAAAAACCAAAAAAACCAAAAACAAACAAAAATTTGAGTCCCTTTTACGAGATATATCTGAAACTGGAGGGAAAAAAAAGAAGAATCATGCCTAATGTTATTATGAGGATGTACTTTGAAAGTAGTGGCATTGTTTCTCTTTTTTCTCTCTCCTTTTCGGTTTAAATATCAAGTTCATCGAGCTTATATATATTTTTTTCCTTTCTATTTTTTCTTTTTTACTAGAACGGTGATGGAATCGAAAGAAACCTGATCTATTTTCTGCTTTTACCATGATGATTTTTTTTTTATATTTGATTTCTTTGTTTTTTATTTTTGATTCTTTTCTGTCTTTACTCTTTTTTTTTTACAACTCGTTTTTGTTTATTATTTATGTTGCGCTGTTTTTGTTTTGAGCTCTTGTTTATTTTTGTTCAAGCTTTTGTTCATTTTTTTGTTTAAATTTTGTCTTTGACTGAATAGATTCATTTTAAGCTCTAAAAAGTAATTATTGGCATTACAGTTATATATATATATATATTGGCTCACGTAGGAGAAAGGCAGCAGCACGTGATCAATCAACAGATATAACTATGCCGTGTAATATGCCCAAATAATCCCACCTCCCACCTTCTCCCTAAACCAAAAAAGAAAAAGATCAGGGTAGATTGCAGATTAGAACCCTGAGCGCAGCCAAGATGAAGGTATTGCTTAGTTTAGTATGGTTATTCATGGCGCCAATTTTGGTATTGGGTGCGGTAATTGAAGCCACGGACAAGACATTTGATTCCTTAGTTAGCCATGGCACCCCAGCCCTGGTAGAATTCTATGCTCCATGGTGTGGCCATTGTAAGACCTTGGAACCTACATATGAGGAATTAGGTAAATTATATGTCAGTAGCGAGGATAATGCGGTTACGCGCGACATGGTCCAGGATAGGGTGAATATTATCAAGATTGATGGGGACACTCATCGTAAGATCAGTAAACGATTCAGCGTGCGTGGATACCCTACTTTACTTTGGTTCAACGGTGATGGTGATTACGAATCCTATACTGGCCGAGGACGTGAATTGGAAGATTTGACATCGTTTATTGAATCCAAGACCGGGATTAAACCCCTGGCATCGGGCATGATAAGTAATATTGTTAAATTAGATACCAAGGCCGATTTGGATCATATTTTGATGGATAATAATAAGGGCGTCTTTGTGGCCGTTACCGCGACTTGGTGCGGTCACTGTAAGACTTTATTACCCGTTTGGGAGCAATTAGCGGGGGTTTACCAACTGGATGCGGATAAAGTCGTTATCGCCAAATTGGATGGTCCTAGCAATAGCGATTTTACCAAGGCTTACGGTATTGGTGGATATCCTACACTGCTATTCTACCCCCCATTGCCATTGCCATCGTCATCGTCATCGTCATCGTCATCGAGTGGCAAGCGTACGCCGCTCATCTGGGAGATTGGGCGCGATCTGGAGACCTTTATCCGCTTTATCAACGGTCAAGTGAGCACCTTCCGCAATTCCGCGGGCGAACTCAACCAGGACGCCGGCGTGATACACGCCACGGGCGTCGAGGACGTCCTATCTGCGATCTGCAACCAACCGGCGACGGCGACGGCGACGGCGCCTACGCAAGACTTCCAAGCCCTGATCAATCAGCTGAGCCAGTATGATGAGGTCGCGCCACCTGATGCCATGGCGTACTACCTCCGCGTGGCCCACCGCATCCAAAGCAAGGGCCCCGCCTACGTGTCCAAGGAAGCCACGCGTTTGCGCAGTATTCTTGGCAAGAGGCCCAGCCAGATCCAGGCTCAGAAGCGCGATGAGCTTACGCAGCGCTTGAATGTGCTCGATCATTACTTGGCCGCCGGCTCGCGTGATGCACCGCCGTCCCTGCGTCACGACGAGCTGTAGCGAAGCCCTGATGGCGACGCGATAGCCACGCGTCGGCCACGCGTGGCGCACGCGCGCATGGATCATGCATTGCAGACGTGCAGGGCCACGTCACGGCCCCTGCAGCGCCTACGTACACCGCGACCAAATGGGGCCTGCAACGCGCGGCCCGGCGCGTTGCCAGTGCATGACAATGACGGTCCCTGCGCCGCCACAACCGTTGGATTCGTGGCCGCCGCGTAATCCACCGACCGCCGAGTTTTATGGTGCGTTTAAGCTTCGTAATGGCCTCGCGGCCCTTCTGGCCCGTACAATCGCACATCGCCTCGCCTGGTTCATATATCATAGGTCTTGACGGACGTTTTTCTCCTTATTTTTTCTCTCTCTCGTTTTTTATCTTTTGTTTCTTCTGTATCCTTTCTCTATTCTATTTTTCTTGCTTCTTCTGCGCCCCCCGGTCGCAGTACACCCGCCTTCGAGCTACCATAATATATCTCGCCCTCGCTCCTCACCCCTGGTTTGACCCCATTTTATCATGCATATACCCACCAAATTAGTCTCGCTTTTACTGGCCTCCCAGATCTCCAACCGCCCCCATGATGCCCACGGCCCCGAAACTGAGACTCCCAGTCTGGCCCCGCAAGATAAGGATTTTAACCGTGTTTCGTTATATCTTTCCTCATTCTCCTCATCCGCTGCCTCGCTGCGGAATAAGGCCCTTATCAGCTCGAGTGAAATTATCAATTCTATCCTACATCCCGATTCCAGTAGTAATCATTTAACCGCTGAGATTGATAATGATGATAATACTTTATTCATTTCAGATTCGCCTAAATCTGGCAAACATGACATGAAGAATCCATCTCCTCACCCTGAAAAGAACTGTACCCGCCCTCATAGACCCCATCGTAAACATGATGGTGACCGTGGAAGACATCATAGACGTCCTCGTGGTCGTCGCCCCCATCATGGAGACGATAGTGATGATGAGGATCACCACAGACGTCCTCGTCCTGGTCGTCGCCCCCATCATGGAGACGATAGCGATGATGAGGATCACCACAGACGCCCTCGTCCTGGTCGTCGCCCTCATCATGGAGACGATAGCGATGATGAGGATCATCACAAACGTCCTCGTCCTGGTCGTCGCCCTCATCATGGAGACGATAGCGATGATGAGGATCATCACAAACGTCCTCGTCCTGGTCGTCGCCCTCATCATGGAGACGATAGTGACAACGAAGACGATCACAGACGTCCTCCCCCTCATCACGGTGACAATGACGACGACCATAGATCCTCACATCCCCCTCACCGTAAGAATAACAAGAACGGTGACGATGATGAACCTGACCAGCACCAGGAGGAGATTCCTTCTGACAAGGCTTTAGCCGATCGACCTATCACTGGAAAATATACTTCAATATTAGGCTCTGTTTGTACTACAATTGGTGCCTTTTTGTCTAATGGGTTTCAAATGAACTTGGCGGAAGATCAACGCAAAATGAATACTAATCAGCAAACGGTGCTTATGATCGACTCGGATTTATAATTACCAAAACCAAATATTATCTTATGATGACGACAGTTAGGACCTTTGCGGCAGTGTGACTTTGCCTTCTTTTATTATTATTTTTTCTTTTTTCGTTTTTTTTTGTTTTGTTTTTCCTCGTTCTTTTATATATTTATATACCCATTTCGAGGCGAGTAGTTTAAACATTTTTTTTTTTTTGTGTTTTGTTTTAGCTCGTTCTTTATAAATATAGATTTTAAACCAACATCTAATCATCTGTGTATGCGATATATATACATTAGTGAGAAATCATCAAAGCATATATATATACAATGAACCTTATTACTTTTTTTCTTTCTTTTTTTTACACAAAATTCTAATATTCCCGTTTATACATTTAGGATTACCATATATAAGAAAAACAAACGTTAGTTGAGAGCAAGATAAAAATTTCCCATTTTTTAATGCTGTTGAGGGGTTAATATGTAAAAAAGGCGCACAAATGATACTCAAGGTAGAAAGAGGGAAAAAAAACTAGGCTAAAATTCAGGTGTAAAAGCAAAGCAAACAGATAGTATAATACAATTATATTAGAACCATTGAGAATATATACCTCAAGGGCTAAACGATGAAGTGATGAAGAAAAGTTCCAAACACAAGAGAAAAAGAAAACAATAAACAAAATAGGAACGAACCAAGCGACTAAAACACAAGAGAGGAAAAAAAAAAGGAAAAGATAAAAAAAGAGCTTTAAAATAGTACCAAGCACTATCATTCTTTTTTCATCATTCTTCTTTCTTTCTTTTCTTTCTTTCTTCCAAAAAATTGCCTATAAACAAATTCTATAACTGGCGTATCTACCACTGGTTTCCGATCTTCTGATGATTTTAACTACTTCACCACGCTTAAGACCCAAGTATCTAGCCACGGGATCTTCACGTTGAATTCTGGGTAATTGAGATTCTTTTAATCTGTAACGGGCCAAGAGTTCCTTCTTTTCAGCGACGGATAACTTAATATGTTTAGGGACTAAGATGTGCTGGGTGATGTTGACGATTAAATCACTTTCTTGGAAAGTATCGATAGAAGCCGGGGCAACGTTAGGGATTAACTTAGCGGCCGAGGGGGTAATATTTTGTTGATAGATAAAGATACCAGTAGCAAAGTTCTTTTCACCGATATGAATGCAAAAGTTTCTCATGGTCTTAACACCCACACTAGGTTCATCACAGAATTCCACCCAAAGGGGGCCCAAATCGGGGAACTTTTCTTGGTTTTCAGGGGTAGGATTAGCTTGGAAACACATCAAGGATCGCTTGGGGATGCCCATGGAATCGCAGAACTGGGCGCGGAATTCATCCAGGGTAATTTCTTGTTCTTGTTGCGTAATATTGTAACCACGGTCCTTGACGAGTTCCTTAACGGTTCTGAAAACTCTCCATAACTTGGAGGCTTGTCTTTCGGCGTCTTCCATTGTGTCGGTGGGGTTGTATGTATATGTATGTATATATATATATGTGTGTATTAGATTCACTTATCTGACCAAACAAGGATAGATAAAACGACCGTGATAAACCAGTGGTGACTACGGAAATGTGGTGATGATATCGGACTGAAAATATAAAAATGCACTTCCATCGCGTTGGGAAGAAAAAATTGGCGTAGCAGCGAGAATCGGCCAATCTGCACTGTGGCTCTCGGGCCTGAAAACGCTTTGGCGGCGTCCTTTCGGGCCCGTTTGGGCCCGTTTAGGGGCGCTTTGGCGGGCCTTTTCCGTGTTTAGGGACGTATTTTAATTTATTACTACCAACCGCTCGGTCTGGCATTATATAGGAGTCTAAAGTCCCTATATTTGGGCGCTAGAACCACGCTACCGCGAACGCCCTCGCAGGCTTGCCCCTACTGGGTCTGCGCTCTAATGCGGCAGATCTGGGTCCGGGCTCGTAAATACGCCCACGGCCCACGGCCCACAATCATACAAATGTGTACCAAAAGGCCAATAAATATATATATCATCGTCTAAAGCTGGCCCGAATAACACTGTTAACGGGAATATCAATTATTGTACACGGATGAAACCGAAATCACGCACTACTCACGCGTGCTGCGACTACCACATCGCGCGATCCCTTCCACCATTCAACGTCAGTCAGTTGTAGATCGCTGTAAGGGCTGACTTGAACCCCATTCTGGCCCAGGTAGACGGGGCCAATGGTGACGATTAAGCTATCAACTGGGGATGGTTTAGCTGATAGCAAATGGTTGATTACCACGGCCCCACCCTCTATCATGACGGAGTTCAGCCCCTCCGCCTTCAAGCGAGTCAGAATATCGTCCCATGACAACCGCCTGATGAGATCAGGCCCCCCTTGATCATAAGCCGCCAACTGGATAACCTTACCACCCACTTGCTGAATTATATCTACCTTTTCCTGCCATGCCGCGTGAGCCAAATCTAGTTCGGGGCCCACAATCACATACGGGCCCAACCCCTCATGAGACCGCGCCGTACGGATCAATCGCGACTCCTGCCCATTGGCTATCACGGGGGTTTTGAATGACGGATCAATAATGACCGGCCGAATCTTGGAGGAGGCGCCCTCATTGACATCACCGTCACTGTGAGCCTGATACCTGCAATTTAGACCAGGGTCGTCAGCCAACACCGTACCCACCCCTACCAAGATGGCATCGTGTTTGCTCCGAATATAATGCGTCATGGTCTTGGTCTCCAGGTGCGAAATCGCCGTCTGCTGGCCCTTGGCAATGGCAATACGGGAATCCAACGAACTAGCGTAGGTCAAGGTCACAAATGGCCATTGAGCATTCAGGTGAGATTGAGCATTCTCAGTGGGCGGCAAGTAATCGCTTAAAAAGGGCACCAAGGATGGCGGCAATGCGATCAACGGTGGCATCTGATCAGTTTATTCTCGAAGGTCCGTCCGAGTAGATATAATGAATATATGTAATGAATATATATAATGAATAGATAATAAAGAATATATATAAAGAATATATATAAAGAATATATTAAGTACGCTGCCGGGGGACCTCCAGGGTTAGGGTGGTCCCTTGGGCCTGCCATTCGGTGATTTTCGTTTCGCCACTTGAGAGATAGAGAGATAGATACACACCCTGATAGCGTGCAACATCGACGCCCATCAGCGATTAACACACCGTTCAAGAATCCAACCTTGGGCCAATTAACCCCCTGTCGTGTTATTTATACTATAGACCCGCTACCCCTCCCCCCCCTCTTTCAAATCATGTCATTACAAGAAGCCTTGCCCGATTCGGCGCTACACTCCACGGCCGCTAGCGTGCCTATCGAACACAGATTCAACCCTTACTCGGATAACGGTGGTACCATTCTAGGCATTGCCGGTAAAGATTTCGCCGTTTTAGCCGGTGATACTCGTCATACTACTGGCTACTCAATCAATTCGCGTTATGAACCTAAGGTGTTCCATGTGGGTGACAACGTGGTGGTGAGTGCTAATGGTTTCGCCGCCGATGGTAATATGCTAGTAAAGCGTTTAGGTCAACAAATTCAATGGTATCATCATAATCACAATAAGGAATTAAAGATTCAATCTTGTGCTCGTTTAGTTCAACATATGCTTTACGGTAAGCGATTTTTCCCATACTACGTTCATACTATTTTAGCCGGTTTGGATGAAGATGGTAAGGGTGCTATTTACTCATTTGACCCCGTTGGATCTTATGAACGTGAACAATGTAGAGCCGGTGGTGCCGCTGCTAGTTTAATAATGCCCTTTTTGGATAATCAAGTCAATTTCAAAAATCAAATGGACCCCGCAACTAATGGTACTGAACCCCGCCCGGTATCCTTTTTGTCACTGGAAGAAGTCTTACAATTGGTCAAGGATGCCTTCAGTTCAGCTACTGAAAGACACATTCATGTCGGTGATGGTTTAGAAGTCCTCATTGTCACAAAAGATGGTGTAAGAACTGAATACTTCCCACTAAAGAGGGATTGATTGGATATATATATATATATTGCTTTCTTTTACATGTACTCTCTCATTTTTTTCCTTCTGACCTGTTTTATGATACATATCGTATACAAATATATTTAATAATACATCTTCGAAAATATATTTTACTAAAAGAATTCTTCATGCTTATATATTTGTTAATATAATTGATAATACTAAAAAATTTACTAAAGTTGAAATAAGCCATTTAAAAATTAACAGATCACAAACTACACCGAGCTCGTAAATCCCCCGATCCAAAAATAAAATAAAATACTTCTATAATACGAGTATTCTGTCGCCCCCCTTCATTGTTCTGATTACTGAGGTAACTCAAACTTCTTACCCTTCAAAACCCGTTGGTAATAGATGTAGAAGAAATCAGAGTAGATCACGGTTTGTACAACACCCGCAATGGTGGCAATGTAGTCAAAATATTCATCAGTATACCAACGCCAGATCCAGTTAGGAATATACAAAGCACGATAGATACCTAATGCAAAGATATAATGAACCGTAATATTCTCAGCTTCACCGGTGCGCTGTAACATAAACAGTTGAGGCAGAATAGCCACACTTTCAAGCCAGATACTGAAAGACCAAACCAATTCAGTCAAAGTATATTTATGAGTGAGAATGGCCGCCATCACCATGGAACCACCAATAAGATATCTGATCTTTAATGTATCAATTTGGGGGTTTTGCGTGGACTTGAGAGTACCGTACATCAAATAAACCGTGTAAAACGACGATGCGATAAAGACAAGTTTCATCACAAAGGTGTATAAAGACACCCATTTAGTGAAAATATCAAGGTATCGAGTGACGTATACAAGAGCATATAAGATTTGAGTTTTTATGGAAATACCAGCTGCCGATTTATTGGCAATTATCTTTTGTAATAAGATGAAGATGGAAATCAGATGGGCCAGATCGCCTGTATATGCCACGTCAAAGCATTAAAGAGAACCCAAGTAGTTAGTACGAGACCCATATCAATTAAACACGATCTTTACCCGATAGTCACTTACCGCCAAGTCTAAATAAATTCATGTTGAAACCGCAATTAAACCAACGAGTACGGATTTGCAATTAACCAGAACACAAACGCGGGTTAATAGGAAACAGTAACCATCGGGCGCTGTGTGGTTCTGGCTTACGTGGAAGGCGTCCACTCGCGGGTAACCCGTGCACACACTATAAACCACCGAAAAGAACACAAAAGAATTGTTTGATTTAACAATTGGCTGATTTACGCTTACGGTTATCATTTTCTTTGTATTTTACTATTTTACATATGAGGCGAAGACTAGAACACCATCTAGCCTATTCCCTCGGTCGTTTATTAGGGTCAGCATCGCCGTCATGCTCGTGCTCGTAGGCCCTTTTGTTGTAGCCACCATGCCCACCTCCACCTCCTCTGGACTTTGCCATTTGATATAGATCATCCTTTCTATCAACTGTCGTGTCTTCAGACTTCATGCCCTTGTACTTAGTCTGTCCTCGTAAGCCAATTAAACCTCCTCTAACTTGTAAAGCTTCAGGTAACACCGACTTATCCTTATAGTCATCCACATTGGCACTGGATTGATAGTCACGATTAAACAGCTCTTTATTTTCTTCAGTCTGGTAAAAGACACCCTTATGGTAATACTTATTCATCGAAGCCCCATTACCCTTCCTCTCCCTACGCTGTTGCTCTTGTAAATCCAGCTTGGCTTTGTCTTCCTTGAGTCTTTCCTCCTCGGTCAGGTTTCGCCGACGGTCAATTTCATCTTGTTCCTTCTCAAAGAGTTCTAATACCTCTCGTTCACGTTTAATTCGTTTTAATTCTCGTAATTTCCATGCACTGTATTCAACCTCAGGATCCAGACCATCGGTGTCATCCACGTTCCCCAAATCTTCGTTCAATGATTTTAAGGATTCGGCCATTGTAATTTCCTTACGAATACCTTCTTCCACTGTTTCAAGGGCCCTTTGCCGTCTTTGAATACTATCAATATCCTCCGTACTATTACCAATGGGAGTAGCCTTATTTGCGTCATTGTTATCACGGGATTTCTTGTTGATGAAAACGGGCCTTATTAATGTAGGCGTTTCCTCCTCATCCGAAGAGCTTTCCTCCTCATCCGAAGAGCTTTCCTCTTCTGACATTTCTTCATCTTCATCTTCAAAACCACTCGATTCCGATTTGATTTCATTCTTGATTTCTTCAACTTCATCTTCTCTCTTTACACGCGGCAGAATAGGCGTGGTGGTGGTACCAGTAAGCGATACAGGCTCGGACTTGATATTTATTTCCGTCTTGACAGGCTTAATTACCACTGCGGCCGGCGGCGTCACCCTTGACGGATATTCTAACTTCACATCTGGCTCCTCCTTAATATTGTCGTTCTCTAAATCACTCAAGGGCTCACCTGAAGGCACACCAGAGGGCTGATTAGAATCCGATGTGTATTCATATTCTTCCCGCTCTGACTCGGAATTATCACTTTCTGGGCCAGTTTTTTTGCCAGGCCAATACCTCACAGGTCTCGAACGGTTCGACATTTATACGAATACAAGCCAAGTCAACAAAAGTGTCGAGGTTATACAGATTACTACCAAAAGATAAAGGCGTCTGTTTATCGTGGCCAGATCGATAGCGAAAACGGGATTAGTGGCCGCGCTGACATAACCGCTGAGTCAGACTGCCTGATGCTGAATCAATCAGACCCAATCGAACGAAGTGAGCATCTCATATACTGGATCGTACCAAATATATATATATATCTATATACACCGATAATCTACAATGTCTGAAGAAAAGAAATCTCCTCAAGTTAACCAAGGTCAGTAGGATTACTAATTCATTAACGTTTTCACTAAAACTCCCTCCCCCCCATCCTGGATCGCGCTTTATTAACCAATTCTATAGAACTTCAACAACAATACGACACATTCAAGAGAACCCTCCAGACCTTATCATCCAAAATTGGTGAACTTGAAGGTGAAGCCGAAGAACATAAGTTAGTCCTTAGTACTTTGACGGAAGTTCCCAAGGAACGTAAATGTTTCAGAATGGTGGGCGGTGTCCTGGTAGAGAAGTCCGTAGGTGAAGTATTACCTACATTAAAGTCCAACTCCGAGGGTATCAAGACTGTTTTAGGTCAGTTGGTTCAGGAATACAAGAAATGTGACGACCAATTGAGAGAATGGCAGGTAAAGAATAAGGTTCAAATCGTTAAGCAATAATAAATGAATGAAAACCTTAAATCCCCATATAAATACGATATATACACAATAATAAACATGTAATTTTATTTTTAAAATTTACAATATATATATATTGCGTTTTTCATTTTTCATTTTTCATTTTTTATTTTTCATTTTCCTCAAATCTATATCACTAAATTACTTATTTATAAGGAAAACCTATTGTGTCTTCTTGACCTTTAACTCTTGAGGAACCGAGTTATCAGAGTAAAGGTAGAAAAACAAGAAAGCAACCCAGGCGATAACAACAGTGACGGCACTCGTCAAATAAACCCATGAGTTGGAAATTTCCCATGATCTGGCCCATTCATCATTGGCAATATGTCTGATGGTAACTAAGTTTCTTTCGTTAATGTAGGATAAGCCATTACGCTTGTAGTCCACCGATAATGTGAAAACACCATGTTGGTCAGGGATCTTGTAAGTCACGGCATAAACGGCAGCATTATCTCGGACTGATTCAACACTAAGATTAAGTCTGTAATAAGGATCCAACATAATGAATTCCAACTGAACATCATTGGCTTGATAGGGGGCCCAGTTTTGGCCATCCCACTGACTGAGACCAATCTTATAGGTAATATTTTCACTGACCTTGTAAAGCTTATCATTCATTTCCTCGGAGCCAGCTAAACTGTACTCAACGAAATCAGTTTTAAGAACACCACGTTCTTGGAAAGTCCAGGAGGTTAAATCATTAACCAACTTTCTATTACCAGTTTTAAAGGCTTCATAATTAACAAACTTGTTACTGAAAAGGTCAAGCGAACCAACCCACATGAATCTAGCGTTATTCAAACCTTGAGAGCCTGCAACCAAGTAACTCTGAGAACCGGCTACCCAAGGAGATTCTAAAACATCAGCTTCGTCACTGGGGCTGTAAACGTAAGCGGTAGAGGGGGCAGAGAGAATAGGGAAGACCATCTCACTGTTACCGAGGTAAGCACCAGCACCGTTGTAAAGAATAGGGAGTTCAACTTTATCGATAATATTGGAACTATAGGTCCAATCAAAGTTCTCATTACGGAGAACCAAGGTATCATGATCGATTGGCGAGAGATCTTGGTCGTAGTTGAAATGATCAACTAATCTTGAATTACGAGGACTGATGGCGATATCCAATTCACTGGCGAAATCACGAATACTTTCACCGCCAAGGATATTGCCACTGCCGCTAGGGTTTTTAGCGGTCGAAACGGCCAAGATATTACCGCCATTATTGAAAAACTCAGCTAATTTATGAGCGCTGAATTCGGCGCTCAATTTGGATTGAGTAGGGAATAAAATAACATTATCGTAAGACTTTTCACCGAAAGCGAATAACGATAAACCCTCATCCCTGACATCCTTTATTGAGAGTTCATACCCACGCGATAACAGATCATCGAAGTAAGTGCTGTACTCGGAGATATTGATATTAGAATCGATAACCACTAATGTATTGGCCCCGTGGGCTGGCTTGGCTTGAACCGGGGAAATTATTGAAGACACCGCGGCCAAGGTTATGGACGCAATCACACTCTTGAACAACATTGCAATGGGTGATTTACCTATTAAATTACTAGCGCAAGTTAGTAGCTTATTTACGGCTTGATATCAGGTACGATCGAGTGACGGAGCCGCGGGACACGTAATTGCTACTGGAGCTTTGGAGATCTTCTCCCAGCCGTCCCCCACAGCGTTAGAATAGTGAATACAAAGAACCCACAAATATCTTATTCTCGAATTTTTATTTAGTTATTCATCTATTTTAACCTACGATATCTAATAACAATGTTTTTTTCTTTATTTATTTATTTCTTTTCTTTTCTTTTATCCTCTCAAAGGATCGCGCATATACATAATTCTATATCTATTTTTTTTTAAACTAAATATCTTCATTCTATATAATCATACTATCTCCAGTAATATATACCAGATTAGGCCTAGTTTTTAGTAGGCTGCAATACTGTCCATGAACTCAAAGGATCGCTGCCTGAAGGCGCGGCATTACTAATGATACTGGCATTATCATCATTATCATGGCTGACAACAGACTTAACACTAGATCTTCGAGGCGGAGGCGGCACAGGGATATATGATGATGATGGTGCAGTGCCAGAGTTGGTTGAAGTCACACTATTCGACCGGGACGATTGGGAATTAAAGGTCGTTGATCGTTTAGGTAATTCAGGAGCAAACCCCTTAGCGTTATCATCACCGAGGCTTACGCTGTTCTGCTGCGAGCGACGTGGTAAAGGCGGTGGGGAAGACGCATTAGAATCTATACTTGACATAGTATTGGTGCGTCGGGGAAGTGGTGGAGGGATTAATGAGACCATAGAAGATGTTTGTGACTTTGAATTTCCGGCTTCCTTAGTGGCCCCGTAAGCATTGCCATCCACCAAAGATCTCGATAAGGATGCCATTGATGATAATGACGCATTGTCATCTATAGTTTTATCTCTGTTAGTATCTGTCTGTGATCTCACCGACGAGACAGAGGGCGAAGCTAACAAATCAGGCTTTTTAGGCACTAATGGAGGCGTCTTGGACGAAAATGATGATGGTGTCAATGCCTGGGCTGAAGGGTTTATTAAAGAAGATGTTGATGATAATACTGATCCCATTTCAATATCGTCATCTAACAAAGAGTGATTCGAGTTATTATTAGGCAACTTGGGTGGGATCCTAGTAGACTCGGGAGACAGTGGATGAGACAATAGTGACGCCTGCTTTAAAGCAACTCTATCGATATAATCGGGTTCCTTACTCTTATTGAAAGGGTTAGGATCACGTCTGGGATTGATAACCATTTCGGGCTTGGGCGGGTTGATATGTACCTTGGTACTTTGACCCTGGGAGAGCCACCACTTTCGTGCATCGGAACTGGGGGGTGGTAAACCGTGAGTGAGCATAGTTTCATTAATATCAATCAATGAAACAATATCATTTGTATTACCCACTTCAGCACGACGTTTTTCATATAACTGTGTACTCAATTTACCCTTTGCATGCTCGTCAATAATAGTAATCGAGGCATTAAATGTAGCAAATACAGGACGATGATCACTAAACATTAAGGGAGCAGAACCGTAAGATAATTGTCGAAGGTTAGTACCACGACTTAAAATACGATCGGTCCACGATGGTGTACGTGCCTTTTCAGAGGTATCATAAATATCAGTACCGTTATCGAATTTATAAGTTGGAGGGAAATTAATCTGCATCTCATTGTAAAATGGGAAGGTATTACCGGAGACCATCTGAAGGTTAAGCTGATCATGTTCAAACAAAGCACCAAAATCACCTTCGGGTACAAGTTTACGAACTTGTTCATTGGGTAAATCGACTCGATAATTGAAGTCACCTAGCCAAATAACAGTATCATGGTCCTTAATGGTCTTACCTCGGGAAAATCTTAAACCGCTAGAAATAACTTTATAGTCGCTATGACGTTCATCCACATTTTTCAGACCGGCTGCTAAATGGGCCGTAATAAAGCATAATGAGGTATTGGCGTAATTAAAACTAACAGCCACACCGCCCTTGTTACCAGCCATACCACCCAAACCAGTTTTCTTCATAGCACCTTCCACATTTCGAATATATTCGACTTCCGACTTTTTGACAAACAACATCAAAGCCGTGCCGACTAATTGGCCCGATCGTAACAAAACATAGGACTCACGTTTATTTAAACATTCCAAAACGCGACGTTCCCAAAATTCCTTTTTGCCAGGATCGGCATTAAGAATCTGACCTGCGGTCAATTCCACAATTTCTTGAAAGCCGATCAATACCAAATCAGGTGATACTGTCAAATCTTCCGGATTAGGGAAAATCCAAGAAGTCAAATCAGCATCAGAAAGTACACCATTTAGATTAAAAGTACCAGCCAAGATCTTAATATCCTTCTGTGATGAGAATTCATCTTGGTGCTTTTTCAACTGACTGGTTACGAAATCATTAATAGGATCATGCAGCACCACACCATATTGACCGGCCTGCCGACCTAATAGAATATCCATTGTATTCTGACGACCCTTATCGACGAAATTATTGATATATAAACGACTGACGGACTTGGTGGCATCGGCAATAGCGCCCGCTAAATTCATTTTACCACTTCGCGTAAATGAGGTCTTGAGGGCATTCGTACCGGCGTAGATTTGCGATAACTGATCACCATTATCGGCCCAAATAATATTATGTTTTACCCAAATATCCTGACCTGGGTAAATACCGTAGTATTCTAAAAACATCTGCAGGGCATTTTTAGAAATGATCTGTTGAATCAAATTAGTACGATCCAGACAATCCAAACAATTGACCCGGAATACACCGATTTGTTCATTAAGATCTTGAGATTTTTTAACATCGGAGGCGAAAAATGCAAATTCCACAATGGAGTCTCTGATAAGAGGAATAATTCGATTGGCCGAGGCGTAACCGGATCGAGCCACCTCGGAGTGGAAATCAAAATTGGTCATACTCACTTGTGAATTGAAATGAAGACTACTCTTTACCAGAGAATTATATCGTCGGGTGAGATCAATTTCCCCTGATTTATTGGCCAAAAGATTGATGTTATGAACTATACCAAATTTTTGAATAAGATTGTCAAAATGTCTATTGAACGCCGGTTGCGCGGCTTCGAGGGATCGGGTAATATTGACCTTGGCCGATAAAAGATTAACATCCTGTTCCCAGAAGGTAGGAACACTACCTCTAATTTGAACGTAACCAAAGCAGATATCATCAGTATATAAGATCGTTTCTGTTTCGACAAAATTTGATACGTTACCCTCATCATCAATACCCCGTGAGATATAACGAGTACCGGCTCTGTGCCAGGACTGACGCGAAATTACAGTTAATCGGGCCTTGATATTACTACCCATGACCACATTAACCGTCTGAGCAAACCCTCGAATGGTAGTTGTCAGGAACCCACAAGAATTCAGCGCATTGCGTTCCTGAGGTCTTAGTTGCGATCGGAACTTGAAAATCTCCGACATCATATACGAGTTCCACATGAAGGATACATCATAATCATCCGAGGAAACATCCCGATTAGAGCCTCTTAATTGTAAAGTACTAGTAAGATCAAAATCGTTGGAGTAGTAGAAACTGTTATTACATAGTAGCTTTCTTACTTGGGCACAGGGGTGTTCTTCATAAGGTCCACCGCGATCCAGATCAGATTCAATAGGGAACCCGTTAATGTCAATAGTTAAGAAATCCCAAGTATCCCGATTTAAACAGTGAAATTCCACACTATAAATTCGATTGATGGTCTCCCCGGGTCGTGGGCTGGCTACTTGTGTTTTACCGGTGATGACACATAGAAAGATATTAGAGTCAATATTAATGATTCCTAGGAAACCATAACATTCCTGAGGACTAATCGGGCGGTAAGAGTCAAATTTGACGCTGTTTCGCGAAGCAAATTCCACAATACATTTGGGCACATCGGATTTGGACGATGAGGCCGACTCGGCGTTGCTGTTGGCGTATCTGAAAATAAGGGCATAGTCGTCCGTGGCCAGGGCCAGCGACCGCGGATATGCATTAACGTAAACCTTCATAATAGCCAAATTCAAAAATATATACAGTCGAGATAAACCGAGATAAAAGCAGAATAGCCTGGTTGAAAACGTACAAAAGGGAATCGATATCTACGCCCAAGGCAGAAACCAGTGGAGATCACCAGCTGCCTTTGGGACGTTGAAACCTACATTCGCAGACAGCCCAGAGACGAAATCATTTCGATCTGGAGCCGTTAGACTAGTAGATGGAACACTATTGCCCATTTCCATCATGACCAGAAACGAGGTAAATATATCTACACACATATATATGTTATTTATCTTTTATATATTTTTGGGATGCCGTTATTCTTTTTAATTTCCCTGTGCTAATGCTTATAATTAGGACATAATTAGCGTGGAATCGAAGTTCCGTCTTATCCAGCGGTATCATGATGAATCAAACGGTACCAACGATTCATCTTCGAGTGCCGTTTTGGGGGATCCCTCTTTGGAAGACTACGAAGACGATAATGCACCCCATTCACATAGTACTATTCGATTTGAGGACATTGCCGGTGAAGAACCAAAACAGCGATTTCGAGAGTTATGCATTGCGTGCCGTAGCGGCGATTTAGAACAGGTGGATCAACTGGTTTCCATTGGCACTAATATCAACGCTATTGATGAATGGGATTACTCACCTCTTATTCTAGCCTCACTGTGTGGTCATGAACCTGTTGTTCTGTATCTTTTGGAACATGGTGCTGTATGCGATCGTGATACTTTCCAGGGTGAACGATGCCTCTACGGGGCTCTTAATGATAGTATTCGTCAACTCTTACTGAAATTTGATATCTCCAAGGCTGTTGATACCACCCAACCGTTTGCAGCTCATATTTCTCAGTTGCTCAATAAGGGATACCCGAAGATGCAGGATGTGGTCTTTGAGACCATGAGTGCCGGCACTGAAAAGGTTCAGGGATACCGAGCCTTATCGAATCGATTCCAATTGCATAAATTCATTCTGGCCGCTCGGAGCGATTACTTTAAAGATAATTTACTCGGTAGATGGTCACAGAAATCGTATATCAAATTCTCATCAGCTATGGATACCAATGCCTTTCAACATGTGGTAAGATACCTTTATCTTTATGATTCTCATTTGAATCACGTATCCAGTGATATGAAATTATCCATGATTAAGATCGCCAAGAGTTTGAAATTAAACGAGTTAGTCAAGATAATTGAAAATAATATAGCGGAAACTTCTCGGGCTAATGGACCTGAGAAGGAAGATACCGTAGTGATCCAACGACTGATTCGCCAGCAGCGCCAAACGGACTTAATCAAGGCTCGTATGGATTTTGAACTTTTCTTTGAAAAGAGCGTACTGAGTAATATGATCGTAGTCAAAAAGGCAGATTTGGATCTTATGACCCCCGAGGTCAAGGCCCAATTAACTCAACTCAAGTTCAGTGCGGCCTTCCCAGACGTCTTTGTTAAAGTGGATATAGACCACGAGGAAGATGAAGACACTAAGGGGCTCGGTGATAATGAGCCCATGGTGGCAATCTACCCTGTTCACAAGGCTATGTTGATCAGAGCAGGCTATTACAATACAATGTTTTCATCCTCCTTCAGTGAAGGACAAGACGATGAAAAAACGGGGATAGAGAGAGAAAACAAGGTCGTGGAGGATAGTGATGACATTTCCGAGGCTGAATCGGATGAAATTTTACCTATTTTACATTTTGAAAGTAATTCTATCAAGGTGACTGAAGTAGTCTTGGGGTATTTGTATACGGATAACGTGTCGCATATCCCTCTCGAATACGCTATTGATGTATTACTTGCCGCGGACGTTTTATTTATTGATCGATTGAAGACACTGGCATGCATTGCAATTGAAAAATCCGAAGCCCATTTAGTGGCTACCGGGGATGGAGATATAGAATTCAGTCAGATGATGTTTGATATCTTACGCGTGGGCTGGTTGACGGGGATGGAACGCCTAGAGAAATTTGTGGCGAAGATTATGGCCAATAGTTTAGACCGCTTTATTGACGACGTAGGATTTAAGAATTTGATTGTGGAATCATCACAACGAATCGCTAATAGACAGGAAACGGATACTATTGAATTGATTGATGATATTCGGTATTATTTGGCAAAGAAGTTTGGTATTTTAATGGAAGCTGACGAGGATATGTTAGATATTGATGCCAAGACCAAAAAAGTCATTGATTATAATGATTCCCCCCATGATGAATCAGGAAGCGCTAGTACGATTTCAGTGTATGAACAAAAGTATAATCATGAATTGGATCTAATTGAAATTGTGTTGGCTGAATTAGGACTAGATGCTTAGATTGTTTAATAGGGGTATATATATATATTAAATAGTGATGTAAAACATAAACAAATAGATTGGAATTAAAATAAATAAATAAAATAAATAAATGAAATAAATAATAAAAGAATTAACCAATAATCTTCTTAATTAAGGACTTCTTTCGATTTACACCCGGTTCGCCCGAGGACACCTTAAGATATGAATTAGGCGCTGGGGCACCGTCTAAGAAGGTAGAAGTACCCAAGCCGTTCGTCAGATCGCCATGTACGGGGTCGGCGTTGGTTGAAGCATCGAAGTTTATGACCGAGTCACGAGTTAGCGTCGAGGAAGTATTAGCCGACTGAGTGGCAGCTATACTATAGGGATTAGCAGGGGCGGGAGTCGATCCCACGGCAGCAGTACTGGCTATATATTTTTCATTTGTGGCTTGATTAAAATCACTAAACGGCTCAGCATCGGCATTAGATAACAGGATCTTGGTAGGGTCGCCATCCGAGGAAGCCCCGGTATCATCCTTCCGCGCGGACACTACAGACAACAGCTGATTACTGGCCCCGTTCACGGGGAAGGCATCCAGGGGCGCGGGCTTGACGGCCGAATTGGACCGATTACGATGAGGACGAACGGCATCAAAGGGTCCGTCATGGTGAAACGTTGCGCTGCCAAACTGGCCCGAACCGTCTAGTAAATCAATCTGGTCTAGAGGCTCTCCAGGCTTGGAGCGGCGTGAGGAACGAGACTTGGGGGGGGGAGTGGTATCTCTGAAGGGATCAGACATGACAGTATCAGAGGGGATTAGAGTGGAGTGAAGATGGATGGAGATAATATGTATGTACACACACAGATGTATATATATATATATATCTACCTATCTACATCTACAGATGTGTGTATGCGGTGGACGACACTGGGCCAACGGCGGCCCCAAAAAGCCTATTTATACGCAAAGTGTATCAGAGCCCCGTTTAAGACGCGATAGCAGCCCAGAGCGGCAGGCCCTGCGGTGCACGCCGCCCCCACGCGGCGGCCGCGAGCCGTGCTTGCGCCGTCCCCCGATGCGCATCGCAAGGATGCCTCAATATACGCCCCGATCGGCGCTGCCAAGCAATGGCGCGCCGCACGCAGGGTCAGGTAGGGCTCGGCGTCCCCCAGCCAACCTGAAACACGGCCTCCGCCCCGGCGGCGGGTCGCGCTTACGTCAGCCGAGGCGGTGAAACAGCGCCCGTCGTAAACTCTGACATCACAGCCGCTGAATAAGGCTGGATCGGTGGTTCAGCGGTTGATTTCTGCTGATTACGTCGCTAATTGCTGCTCCTTCCGCGTCACACGAGGTCTTATATTCCTCAGAGCTAGTTGGTCACAAGCTGGGTTAATCTGTAATTATGTCCGTACCGGGTTCGCTAGGTCCTCAGCCTATACCGCTGCTTTCCGGAACCTTCCAGTTCCTCTTCTTTCTAGCCCCGGCTTGCTTTGTGTTTATGTGGGCTGCCTTGGTTTTATACCCGCTGTTGAACCGACTCGTAGGCCAATTGGACCATGTCCCCGGAGACGGTGAATATGACCCCAATCTGGGCCATGCTAAGCGAAATTCCGTATCTGCGGGTCGATCATGGGCCCATGGTCGAAGCTTTAGTTTGAGTCAGATGGCTTCCGACTCATTGGGGCGTACTTCGGTCAATCACCATAATCTGGGCCAGATTCGTATGCGTACTTTATTTGCAATCACAATCGCCTGTTCTACCGTAGTGGTCCAATTGGTATTATGCGAAATCGTTAAATGGTGTGATCCCGATGTGAGGGTAATGGTCTGGCAGATCACCGTATTTGCGCTCAACGCTTTGCTCATTTTCGTCCTTCCCTTGATGGAAATCTATATATTTTCCCTCAAATATTGGCCTGCACTATTATCGGCGCGTGTTACGGGATCGATGAAAACAAATAATTCCATTCGTCTTGCCGCTACTCTGCTGATATTTATGACCTGGTTATTTTTATTCTATCATATTGGTGATTTCTTGCCCCTAAAACGGATAAATATCGTTCCAGTAGCATTATCGTCAATTTCGTCAAGTACCTTAACCTCCTCGTTGAATCTATCACAAAGTATTCTAACCAGAATTACCTTCATTGGCGTTACCTTAATGGCTATTTTGTCAGGAGTGGGTGCAGTAGCCGCCCCCTTTTTCTCCTTTTTCAATTTTTCGCATCAAGTGGCGCAGCCCGATATAGATCGATTATCTCGATCGTTGGATTCAGTATCTAATATGGTTGATTTCAAGCAAACTGAATTTAATCAATTAAGACAACATCACCCCATGGCTACAACCAAATCAACCAACCAAAATTTCCCATCATCAGTAAAATCGTTTTCGGCCTCAACTGCCAATTTAGTCAAAATGATGATGCCATTTACTAATTCTAATAAAGAAGGAACTGTACAAGATGATATTCGATACGAATATGAAGCCTTGGAACTTGAAATCAACTCCTTAGCCCGAGTTAAATACGGCCTCAGAGCGGAATTACAACAGAAAAAGTCTCGATTCGAGGCTCAACACCTTGAGAGTACTACCTTAGGCAAACTTAAATCAATTGCATACATGATATTTGCCATATACTGCATTTACCGACTTATTACCTGTCTCATTATGCGAAACCCTCTCTGGTACAAATTCTATCATGGGTCCATCTTCCACGCATTGACGTCGTCGGAACGTAAATCCGATGCCCTATCAGTGACATTGGCTCATATTATAACCCAAATATCTACCCCGACAACCCTCAAGGGTACATCATTCTACAGGGATAATATCGATGCCTGGTCAAGACAGATAGGCTTTGCGTTATCTGGTGGGTTGTTCCTCGGATCGGTATCAAGTGTTGTGACAACATTCAATGCATTAATTAAATTGATTCCAGTGATTAATCAGACTAATAATTATTTACAACAAGAATCATCGCCTTGGTCTCCCAATCATTCAGCTAATCCATCCACTACACATAATCAATCAGACTCATCATCGTCGTCGTCCTTGAAACATATCTCGCTCGGGGTGTTGCTGACTTCGCAAATAACCGGTACTTATGTCCTGGCCACCACATTGCTGCTGAGAAGTAATTTGCCCGATGAGATGAGTAAATCAATTACGGTAGCTTTAGGGTCACCGTTGGATGTACGATTTATTGATTCTTGGTTCGATATCGTGTTTGGGTTCACATCCATGACCACTATTGTGGGATTGTATTTATCTAAAAAGTATAACAGTTTAGATGACGCCGATATTAATTCTGATAATATGTACGATGAGGAGTCATATTTGGACAATAATAAATATGCCTAGATTTTGTATTTTTTGTTTGTTTGTTTGTTTGTTTGTTTGTTTATTTGTTTGTTTATTTGTTTGTTTATTTGTTTGTTTGTTTATTTGTTATTCTATTTTTGCTTCAGTTGGTTACAGGTTATTCATTACACTCTTTCACGTTTATTATCATTTACATTTTATCAAAGATACCCTTATTAGTTAAAAACGTGGCATAACCAACCAATACACTCAATTGATGCTTCTCCGTTTCATTCAATGCTTCCGTATTGACACCCAAACTAGCAGGCACTGCGAAAATATTGGTATCCTCATTCAAGTTCCAACCGGGATTAATGACCCGCAACTCATTCAAGAGATCATGCGCCGTTTCATATTTATTGGGGTCCACACCCAGATACCCGACTAATGTAGTCAAGTTGATTTCAGTAAATACCTTAGTTACAAATTTGTACATTCTTTCAAACAAGTGCCTTGCCCCATATGCCTTGAGTGATCTAATTGTTTCTGTAGTCGTTGTTTCTGTAGTCGTTGTTTTTGTAGTTGTTGTTTCTGTAGTCGTTGTTTCTGTTTTTGTCGTGGTGGTGGCTGCCGTGACTTTCTCATCTTCTTCTTCGCTGGGTAGCTTGTCCACCATACTTAAGGCATGCCATAATTTTTTGGCGTGTTCAAACTCGTATAATCGTCTAGCTGATATTATCACGTCGTCAAACGGGTCGAAAACACTCAGCCACGACCTATCACCAATAGTGGTTCGGATCTTATTCAGCAAATTCTGGGCTTCAATCACCTCATCAATAGAAAGTAAACACCATAAATACAGACGGAAATACTGTGTTATACTTGAGGTATAGTCCGACCCCACTTGTTCCTGTTCTGGCTGTTCTTTTTTCGACTGTTGTTGCCGCTCAGGCTCCTGTAACCGCTTGCTGTTGTCGCCACAAATCAGTAGGTTCATCCACACGCTGGGCTCGACCGAAATCAAGTACTTTAACAGTCGACTGATATCTTCATGGGCAGGCTCCGCTGTGCCAAGCTCCCGGGCTATTCTAGCACTCGAAATCAAACTCGCGGATCCAATAAATAATGAGGCCATCGCGTGGTCTGGCTAATAATAATAATAACAATAATAATAAATATTGATACCAATAATACTCTGTACAGCCTTAATCGTCATCGTAATCAGATCGAAGTCCCAATCGGCCATGTGGCTCTTTCGGAGGTTTCGCTCACCGCGCTCGCATATACCACCTATTTACCATATCTCTCCCCATCATCGCACGTTGGATATCGAGTTAATCGAGTCCTTTTTCATCAAGCCATGAAATTGAAGCAGTTAACGTTCAGTGTCGATACGGCCGATCGGGTGCAATTGCTCTTGCGAGTAATCATCTTAATTGGGATCGCGGCCGTCGCCGTATCGTCCCGTTTATTCTCGGTCATTCGTTTCGAGTCCATCATTCATGAATTCGATCCCTGGTTCAACTTTAGAGCCACCAAGTACCTGGTCAACAATGGCTTCTACAAGTTCCTTAATTGGTTCGATGATAGAACTTGGTACCCCTTAGGTCGTGTTACCGGTGGTACCCTTTACCCTGGCCTTATGGTGACCTCGGGTATCATTCACAAGATCCTACACATGCTCTCCTTACCCATTGATATTCGTAACATTTGTGTATTGTTAGCCCCGGCTTTCTCCGGTTTAACCGCTTATGCTACTTATCTTTTCACTAAGGAAATGAAAAATGAAGCCGCGGGCCTCTTAGCGGCCGCTTTCATGGGTATTGCACCCGGTTACATCTCACGATCGGTCGCCGGTTCTTACGATAATGAAGCCATTGCTATTTTCTTATTAATGATCACATTTTACCTCTGGATTAAGGCCCTCAAGCTTGGTTCTGTTTTCTGGGGTGCCGCCTGTGCCATGCTGTATTTCTATATGGTGGCCGCTTGGGGTGGTTACGTCTTCATCACTAATATGATCCCCGTACACGTTTTCGTGTTATTATTAATGGGTCGTTACAATAATAGAATTTACGTAGCCTACTCTTCTTGGTACGCCTTGGGTACTTTGGCTTCTATGCAAATTCCCTTTGTGGGCTTTTTACCCATTAGATCATCTGAACACATGGGTGCCTTGGGTGTCTTTGGTTTATTACAATTAGTGGCCTTTTCGCAATTCTTACGTGGTCAAATGGCACCTAAGTTATTCAAGCAAACTATTATTGGTTCAATTGTTTTAATTCTTACTCTGTCTGGCTTGGCCCTCACTGCTATGACATATGCCGGTGTTATTGCCCCCTGGGGTGGTCGTTTCTACTCGCTTTGGGATACCGATTACGCCAAGATTCATATTCCTATCATCGCCTCGGTCTCCGAACATCAACCTACCGCTTGGCCTTCATTTTTCTTTGATACCTATATGTTAGTCTGGTTATTCCCCGCTGGTATTTACTTGATTTTCCAAGAACTCAGAGATGAACATGTCTTTGTTATTGTTTATGCCGTTCTTGGTAGTTATTTCGCTGGTGTGATGGTTCGTTTAATGTTAACTTTAACGCCCGTCATTTGTGTTTCTGCCGCCATTGCAATTAATACATTGTTTGAAATGTACACTAACTTCAACGTGGATGGTGTTGAATGTACCCTTAACATTACCCACCGACTCGCTACCGTGAAACCCGCATCGGTTAATGAAAAGAAGCAATCTACCACTAAGCCCGTGGCTGATGAAGCCACTAAGAAGTACTACTTTGGCTTAGTTGGCAAGTTTGCTGTTATCGCTTCATTCGCTTTATACTTATTCATGTTTGTTATCCATTGTACTTGGGTGACTTCTAACGCCTACTCGTCTCCCTCAGTTGTTCTTGCCTCGAGAAATCCCGATGGTTCCCAACTACTCATTGATGATTTCCGTGAGGCCTATTACTGGCTTCGTATGAACACTGATGAAGATGCCAGAGTTATGTCTTGGTGGGATTACGGTTACCAAATCGGTGGCATGGCCGATCGTACCACTTTAGTTGATAACAATACCTGGAACAATACCCATATTGCTACCGTTGGTAAGGCTATGGCTTCTTCTGAAGAAAATGCGTACCCTATCCTCAGACAACATGATGTTGATTACGTCTTAGTCATCTTTGGTGGTTACTTGGGTTACTCCGGGGATGATATCAATAAATTCTTATGGATGGTAAGAATTGCCGAAGGTATTTGGCCCGAAGATATCAAGGAAAGATTATTCTTTACTGACAAGGGTGAATATAAGGTCGATGGTGATGCCACCCAGACTATGAAGGATTCCCTACTCTACAAAATGAGTTACTATAACTATCCTGAACTTTACGCCGGTGTTAATAATAATGGTGGTGGTTACGATAGAGTTAGACAACAGTCGATTCCTATGGCCAATTCACCTAAATTGAATGTGGTTGAAGAGGCTTTCACCTCTGAAAACTGGATCGTCAGAATCTACAAGGTTAAGGATCTGGATAACATGGGTCGTGATCTGTTCAAGGCCACCGCCTTTGATGAAGGAAGAAATAAGAAGAAGAGAAGAGCCTTGGGTGGCGAGAAGAAGGCGGTGACTTTAAGAGTCTAATTTCATATCTGCATATATGGGCATGGAATCTTAAAAAATTAGTTTTATGAAAGAACGAAAAGCGAGTCAATCGTTAAAAAAATATAAAAGCTTCTCCCCTTTGATCTTTTTTGGCAGCTCATTTCATTTATTTCCAGAATTAATGGACCTATTATGATATACAAAGTATTTATATATATATATATATATCTTTCTTTACATAGAATATTTATGAGAAAAATAAACACAACTAAAAAGTACAAAAAGTGCAGTATTGTAGAAATTAGATTCTTATCTTATATGTTACTACTCTCCGTCCTTTTCTAATTTGCATCCCTGACCGCTTCGATCTTGCAGTTGGGACGTTAGTTTTGGGATTTTTTTTTTTATTTTTTTATTTTTAAAAAAGATATTTCTTGTTTTGGGCTTTTTAGATTCGCTTTGATTCATCAAAAATTAATTAGAGATAATATATATACAAGATGGTTGTCGCTTTAGAAAAGTACGCTACTTTGAAACAATGGTTTATCGACAATAAGTGTGGTATTCACCCTTACATTGAAATCAAGCCCTCACCTTTAGGCGGGGTTGGCGTTTTCGCTACCAAGCCACTGATCGGAAATACTCCCTTATTATCGGTTCCTAAGGAGTATATCTTATGTCCTACTACCTGTGGTATTGCTAATTTATTGGAAGATTATGAATTAACCGGTATGATGGGGTTGACCGTGGCCTTTATGTTTGAAATGAACTTGGGTGAAAAGTCACCCTGGTGGGGATATTTAAATACCATTGATACCACACCTACTATCGAAAGTCTTCCTAGATTCTGGACTAAAGAGCAACAAGAGTTATTAAAGGGTACTGAAATCGTTACCATGGGTGGTTTAGACGAAGAAGAAATCAAGCAGACTTTCAATGTCTTTGTCTTGCCGTTCTTTAAGCAAAACTTTGCTTTACTCGGTTATGAATCCGAAGTCGCCATTCCTACTTATGAAGATTACCGTAACAGTCTTGTCGCTGTTAGCTCGCGTGCTTTCGAAGTTGATGCTTACAGAGGATTGGCTCTAGTCCCTGGTGCTTGTTTATTCAACCATAGTGATTCTGAACATGTTCACTTTGAAACTAATGAAGATGTCTGCGACCTTTGTGGTGCTGATGACGGTTGTGAACACGATATGGAAAGAATTAGATTAGATGAAGGCGAGCTTTCTGAAAATGAAAATAATGATGATGAAGAAGAAGAAGAAGAGGAAGAAGGTTCTGAATTAGTCGAACCTAATACTGACGATGAGGATTCTGATGAAGAAGATGATGAAGAAGAAAATGAATGGGAAGATGATGATGAAGATATGCTTGAAGATGAAGATGCTGACGATTTTGACTCTGAAGATGATGAAGATGAAGATGATGAAGAAGAAGAAGAAAAGGATGCCTGTGATATCGTCGTTAGTGTCCCCCGTATTTCTACCGGTGCTGAAATCTTCAATACATATGGTGAAGAAAATAATGGTTTACTTTTATCCCGTTACGGTTTCGCTATGCTTGATAACCAACATGAGTCTATTTCATTAGTCGAGCAAGTCATTAACTATGTCGAAAAGAATAAGCTTCAAAGTAGATTAAAGTGGTGGAAGAATTCAGGTGTTAAGCAAGTCTTGAAGGAGAACTTCTCAGATGATGGTCATGGTCACGAACACGACCCCGAAGGTGGCTGTTGTGGCGATGATAGTGACCACGATCACGATCACGATCATAGTCACGGTAACGAAGAACATGAACATGATCCTGAAGGTGGCTGTTGTGGTGGTGATGACCACGACCACGAAATGGGCGAAGAAGAACTTGATGAAATGTGGACTCATAGTGTTGAATTAGATTTCAGAGGTGCACCTTCTGTTTTCTTAATGGGCTTTTTCATTACTTTGTCTCTCGATGAAACTAAATTCCAAAAGCTAGTTGAATCAATCGAAAATGGTGAAGAATCTTCCGAGACTAAATCCTTATTCCCCCAACCCACTAAGCAAACTCTTGCCGTCTTGAAACAACTTATCGACGAAAGATATGCCGCTTACGAAGATGGTAACTTATCCAGTAATGACTACAAGAAGTTAATCTCCAAGTTAACCAAAAACTCCAAGGGTAAGACTAGAAAGTTAACCAACGAAGATGATGCTAGAAAGAACTTGGCATTTATTTGCAAGAGTTCTGAAAAGGCCGTTCTTGAAAGATGTCTTGAATGGATTAACAAGACCAAGAAGTCCCTTAAGTAGGTTCTTTTTTAAACTTGATTAGTTCAAAGTATTGCTATTTTTTGGCGTTTGAACTAGTGAAGTTTTATTTGCTAGAAAGTTTGCTAAGGTAAGGTGAATATGTGTAAAAAAATAATTATTGTCCTTAATTAGCGAACACCTGTAATATGTATAATTATGTGAATATATATAGTGTATAACTATGTGAATAAACAATGTGAATAATCATTGTAAATAATTAATGAGTATCTCTGCAGTATATAAAATTAGCATACAGGCAATTCATAATCGTTCTTACGTTAATTGGCTTTGTTATTTCATAACTTATACATTTTACAATATAATTGATTCAATAATGAGACTAAATCATATTTTGTGAAATTTAAGAAAAACAAAACAAAAGATTAAAGGAATAAATAGGAAATACAAAAAAGAATAAATAAATGTGTCCTGAAGAAAAACACTAATCAACTTCTTCAACTGTTGGACCACCACTCTCAGCTCCCGCACCAGCCGCGCCAGGAGGAGGACCACCAGGAACACCTCCTTCAGAACCATAGAACTTCATAGCAATAGGATTGTAAATAGCTTCCAGCTCCTTCTGCTTCTCAGTAAATTCTTCGGTAGTAGCAGTCTGGTTATTATCGAGCCATTCAATGGTTTCGCTGATGGCCTTATCCAGGGCTTCCTTTTCATCACCGATCTTTTCCTTGAACTTTTCTTCAGATACAGTGTTCTTCAAGGAATAAGTAAATGATTCAAGACCATTCTTAGCCGCAATTCTGGCTGCCTCTTTATCATCTTCGTCCTTGTACTTCTCGGCCTCAGATACCATGCGGTCAATATCTTCCTTAGATAGACGACCCTTATCATTAGTAATGGTAATCTTATTAGACTTACCAGTACCCTTTTCCAAGGCATGTACATTTAGAATACCATTTGCATCGATATCAAAGGTAACTTCAATTTGTGGAACACCACGGGGTGCAGGTGGAATACCTGAAAGCTCAAACTTACCCAAAAGGTTATTATCCTTTGTTCTGGCACGTTCACCTTCAAAGACCTGAATAAGTACACCGGGCTGGTTATCAGCATAAGTGGAAAATGTTTCAGACTTCTTTGCTGGAATGGTAGAATTACGTGGAATCAATTTGGTCATAACACCACCGGCAGTTTCAATACCAAGTGAAAGTGGGGCAACGTCCAAAAGTAACAAGTCTTGAGTCTTGGTTGAGGTATCGCCTGTAAGAATTGCGGCCTGGACGGCGGCACCGTAGGCGACAGCTTCGTCAGGATTGATGGACTTGTTAAGTTCCTTACCATTAAAGAAGTCTGAAACAAGCTTTTGGACCTTGGGAATACGGGTCGAGCCACCAACTAAGACAATTTCGTCAATCGAAGACTTGTCCATTTTGGAATCTTGAAGGACCTTACTGACAGGCTCAATGGTTGATCGGAAAAGATCTTGACAGAGTTCTTCAAATCTGGCTCTGGTAATTGAGGTGTAAAATTCAATACCTTCATAAAGAGAATCAATCTCAATGGAAGTTTGAGCCGAGGAGGATAAAGTTCTCTTAGCACGTTCACAAGCGGTTCTCAGACGACGTAAAGCACGCTGGTTTTGCGAAATATCCTTCTTATGTTTGCGTTTGAATTCAGCCACGAAATGATTCACTAGACGATGATCAAAATCTTCACCACCTAAATGAGTATCACCCGCAGTAGCCTTGACTTCAAAAATACCTTCGTCAATACTGAGTAGTGAGACATCAAAAGTACCACCACCCAAATCGAAAATCAAAACATTCTTTTCACCGACAGTTTTCTTGTCTAAACCATAAGCAATTGCTGCCGCAGTGGGTTCATTAATAATTCTTAAAACATTTAAACCAGCGATAAGACCGGCATCTTTGGTAGCTTGACGCTGAGAGTCATTAAAATAAGCTGGGACGGTAACGACGGCGTCGGTAACCTTTGAACCCAGGTATCCTTCGGCAGTTTCCTTCATTTTGGTTAAAATCATGGAGGAAATTTCTTCGGGTGAGAAGACTTTGGTTTCACCCTTAAATTCCACCTCAATATTGGGCTTACCACCCTTGTTGACGATTTTGAATGGGAAATGTTTAGCATCATTAGTTACTTCAGGGTCGTCAAACTTTCTACCAATCAGACGCTTGGCGTCAAATACTGTATTGACAGGGTTCATGGCGGCTTGATTTTTAGCCGCATCACCAATTAGACGTTCAGTGTCGGTGAAGGCAACAAAGGATGGGGTTGTTCTGTTACCTTGGTCATTGGCGATAATTTCGACCCGGTCATTGGAGAAATGGGCCACACAAGAATAAGTTGTGCCTAAGTCAATACCAATGGCTCTGCTCATTGTAATTAATTAATTAGTTAACTGTGGCGCGGTAATGAAAATAGCGTATTAAGAGAAGATAGCGGTGGAAGGGGCGGTTCAATAGTATAAATAAAGGCCAGAGGAAAGGCTGATGGATAGTGTGGAATTATACTGAAAATGCGATAGCAATTCAGCTGAATTTACCCTTTTTATACATGTCTCAGCAAACACAAATCCTGACGATCCCCAGGGCTTATAGCCTGCGGCGCCCAAGTCACCCGAACCCCGTCGAAGTTACCAGAAACAGGGAGGTGAAACAGCGCCCTCCAGAGGGGCTATTGCCCCCCAAGTTTCTCGTCCAGGCTCCGCCGGCGAACCATCTGGAAGCTTCTCCAAGCCCCCGAGCCCCGTTCGTGAGTTTCCAGGGCTTTGGGGTGTTCCCACTGTCCAAATCCACCTCCACCGCCTACCGCCCACCACCCACAATACATTCGCCGTTGGGTGTGAGCCCACACAGGCTTGCGGCTCCTGCCTCTTGCTGAGCCTCCCAGCGCTGTTGGCATTGGGATCATGGATCATGCAGTGCGTGGCATCAAAGGTGAAAAGTGTTTGCACCACTCGGCCCAGTTTCGAGATTACCAGCGAAAGGACCAAATATGAAGCCCGTGATCAAGACATTGAATGGCATGGTGGATACCTACAGGGGGTATTTCACCATGTTCCCCCCGGCGCTCACCTCCGGATTGACGGTTTTCCTGATTGCCGTGTATTTGATCGACAAATGGTTCCCCCGGCTCGGGCTTTTCGACTCGTGGATCTTAGGGTCGCAAGCCCTCAGCAGCTTCGAGCCCAATAGACTCTCGTTCTACCCTATGGCACATCTCGGGCTCTTTCATCTGCTTTTCAATCTCTTCGCATTGGTGCCTCTTTTGGCCCGGTTTGAGCGGGCCCACGGTACGGTTCACACCGGGGTGGTTCTCAACACAGTGGCCGTATTTCCCGGTATTGTCTACGCCGCCATTTCATGGTTGTTGTTTCCTACCAATACTGTGGCCGGTGCTAGTGGATGGGTCTTCACTCTTTTGGCTTTCTTCACCTACAAGGAGTCATACCGGATGCCTGCCATTTTCATTTCTGAAACCACATCCGTGGCCACCTGGCTGACCCCTATCATTGCTCTGTTTGTGACCTCCGTTGTTATGCCCAATAGTAGTTTCTTAGGCCATTTACTTGGAGTTTTAGCCGGCTGGGCTCTTGCTATGGGCCGTATTGATATGATGGTCGAACCCCCCTCTAATGTTATCATCAAGATTGAAGCCTTCCTTGACAAACCTATTAGTTTAATTCCCAAGCACTTCCAATTCTACCGTGAAATCAATGCCAAAGAACTTAGAATTGCAAACAGAGCTGCTTCTATTCCTTTAACCCAAAGCTATCCTAGCGAGAATAGCAACGATATCCGCAACGCTATTAATATCCCTGATTCCTCAGTTCAAACTGAAATCAATTCTTTCCAAGGAACAGGCCAAACGTTAAGTAATGCCAGCTCTTAGATATTAGATAGACAATAAGAATATTCAAAGGAAAATCAAATAAATAAATAAAAAAGAGCTGATCAAGCTCATTTTGAACTATTGTGTATTATACTATTTTCTTTATAAATTTATTGTAAAATAAAACTTTTCATCCCCATTTTATATCATTGTTTGCTAGCAGAAGATACAGATTAAATTGGTATAAATTATTATTTTATAGATACAATTTTTTTTTAATATACAGTGTATAGATACAAACCCTAAATGTAAACACGAGCAACGATTAACTAGCTTCCGTGGTTATATTATCAGCTGAATATATAAGAAGCATGCTTAAATTGCAGTACCACGTTCAAACGAGTCCCTAATTTCCTTTGTGTATTTATCATAATGTCTACCCAACTTTTCGTTAAACTGCTTGTTTTTATCGTTAATATAAGATACATTCTTATTATCATCATCCTTCTTCCGTCGCTTCATACGCTCTTTATCACCTTCCGTAAGCTTATCTACCAACTTATCAACGGCATGCTTTGTAGGTTTACTACTCAAGCCACCGCTAAAGCTATCGTCAACATCAATACCGCTCTTTCTCATTTTCCCCATTTGAGCTTGATAAGCTGCCACATCCACGTCAACCTTCTTAAGACTCTTTTCGTAAGATTTGACCGCCATATCGCCATAACTCTTGAATCCATCGGCTGTTTCCTTCTCACGTTTTTTCTTTTCAATCATCTTCTCATCCCACTTTTCACTTTCCTCTACTGTCCAATCCCAGGCGCGTTTACGTTCAAAATCTTCACCTTTTTCCTCAGCTTCAATCTTGTCGAGTTCGAATTGGGCTTCATCCTTTCGGCGCTCAAGCAGCAGTTGGGCTTTAGGATCAGTACGATTTCTTTTATATTCAGCATATAGCTCTTTCTTATTAGCCGCCAGGGAATCATTTTTACGCCGCTGTAGTTCTTTGAATCGAGCCAGTCGGTCCATCTTGGCCGGACCAGTGGTTGCTGTCGAAGTCTCCTCAGCCATTTCTTTTTTTTCGCTGGGTTTTATCGTGGTGGCATCCGGTAGTGAGTGGCCGTCATGGGGCGGCGCCTCCTGTTTAAAATCATCCAAAGTACTTGGGCCTGAGTCTATTAATGCGGATTTCTCACTTATTTGTGACATTTTTTTATAGATGATATAATAAAGGTCTTGAGCTCTTGTTGAACTAAATAAAGGCTTATCAAAACTTATTATCAAGTGGTTTAAAGCAGGTTGATAGATAGATAATCAGACGCCCAGCAAGCACTATGTCCCAACATGAGAAAAAACAGATAACTCAAACATATATAACCCCATACAGCATATAAGATAGATATCTTTAATATAATTAATTGTATTAAGATATCGAGCATCTCAAATGTCAAGTATTGATGACTTATTCAGTAAACACTCTAAAAGAAGTGGAGATGATTTAGAAGGTAAATATGATCATGTGTTTTTTTTATTTTTCAAAAAAGACCTGCTAATATAATATTGCGCGTTTTTTTTGTTTTATCAAATTTACTAATATTAACCACGATTTCAATTAGAAAATGACCATAAAAAGTCAATCAAGTTAGATCAGGAAGATGTAGAATCTACTGATACGCTTAATCAGGAAGACACAATAATGAATTACATTAATGAAAGGGAATTAGAGATAGGCAATGATGTAAGTTTTCCTTTCTTTTTTAATAGATAGATTACCTGTTCTTTTTTTTTTGCTAACTAAATGATGTCCCTTTTTTTAAAAAAAACAACAGAACTCTTTAGAAGACGAATCGTCGCTCAAGAAACTATTAGTCAAGTTTGAACGCGCAGTTACACTCAATGCTGAACAGAGATCCAAGTATTACGAAGACCCTATTAAATTTCTGCCATCGGAGGAAGCCCTTCATACTACGGTGAAATCTCTATCTTCGCTTGCCACGATCCCATCATTATACCCTACGTTTATATCAATTGGTAGTTTGTCTACGCTGATTTCTTTATTGGGGCATGAAAATTCTGATATCGCCGACAGTACGGTTAATGTTTTAAAGGAATTGACCGATCAAGATATCGCTGAAGATAGTAGTGATTCCAGCAGCGTCGAGCGATTAGCCAAGATAATGGTGACTGAAGAGAATATACTTGATTGTATTATTCTTCATTTAGAGCGTTTGGCAATGGAGGAGAAGGAGGGAGGTAGTAGTAATATGGAGGAACTTGTGTTAAATTCCTTGAGTTTATTAGAAAATTTGACTGAATTTGATGACTTGTCAAGCATATTAATGTCCGATAAGAAAATCAACTGGCTTTCTAATAACATACGCGAATGCAAATTTATTTCCCCGGATCGTATAAAGCAATATTGTTTAGAGCTAGTCTTTATTCTTCTACAATCCGCCCCAGGGAAGCGTGAGGAGTTCTTACGCCATTCGCCTCAATTAATTGATACTCTGTTGGTTAATTTATCAGGGTACATTTCGGGATCCCACAAGGAAGATGAAATTGGCCCCAACTGTATAAATATTCTTCAAATTTTAGTTTCGGTGGATTCTGGCCGTGAAGAGTTTTTGGCTCAAGAAGGCGTTGAGTTGATGATTCTTTTCATAAAGACCATGTCATCATCATCACCATCTTCAAGATGGATTAAGGAAGGGGCCTTGAATGTATTGGTTGATGCCATTAATTCTTTTAAGAGCGAGCCTGTTGCGAAACGCGTGGTTGAATGTGGTGGATTAGGTGCCATTTTCGGTAATTTTTCAAAGGCAATAAAGAAGATTTCCTCATTTAAAAGACAAGATAACAATAATACCACAGAGCAGTTACCGTTCGATAGAAAATTGGTAGAAAACCTTATTACAGTTATTGCTAATCTTTTACGATTATTGTCTGATGAATCCGAGGAATACATTCGAGTTATTGGTAAACTGACTGAGTTGGATTTCTCTAAATTAATTCAGATAATCCAGGTTCGCACCGTAGTAACCGAAAATCTTGCAACAATAGAGCGTGAGATTGAAGTTCAAAAATCGGAATTGCTCAAACTAGTAGATGAGGATGATCCAGAATACGCTGAAGCAGATACCGAATGGTATATCCGCCAACTAAATGGTGGTCTAGAAATCTTCAAGAAGATTGATCTTATTATTGCGTGGCTTTATTTAGATGAAGGTGATTACAAAACAGTGATTGAGAATATCCTATTGGAACATGGTGGAGGGTGCACTTGGCAAATTATCAAAGCGAATCTGTTAAAGTACAAGGAGGAGCTAGTTATTAGTGACCCCGAGGACATGGTGGACATACCCTATGACGAAGAACTGAGCCGTATTAATGCAGAAAGTATTGATCAAAACGAAATGTACACTTATTTAATAGAAAATTTATAGGCTCTAAAAATATAAAAAAAGAACATTTATTATTATCTTTGGTTAACATCATATATTATAATCAAGCATTTTCCACTTTTTATCTGTCATTTTCTCATGCAAATTATAATCCAGTTCCGTGTTAGCATGGAAATCTTGCAGAATTAAATTTGCTTCAGCAATTTCGAATGGATCAACTAGACAAGAAATTGCTTTATTCTGACAATGTAGCGATATCCCTGATAATACATCGTCATCCTGAGAGGATATAATGCCAATTATTTGATGAGCATGATAAATAGTATCCCCAATGATAGGTTCCATGATTGGATCAGGGATAAAAGATGCAAAATCCGACCTACATTTGAGGATTATTATCGATGCCGTATGATATGCTATCAGTGCTAGAGTGCTTATTTTACTGGGCATAATAATTCTAGGAAATTTAATTCCGGTACCAAGCTGGGATGCTTCCAAGAAGCACAATGGGCGTAGAGTATTAGGAAGTAACCTTTCCCATTCACATATATCATTGAATAAAGATTTCCATTTCAAAGCATCAACGTAGATTTTATTGGATCCAGTTTGAGTAGTAGCGCCCGGATCTCTGTCACGCATTGAGAAATTATGGGTCATGGTTAGCAGATAATTTATTTTCTGATGCCACCATACCGAATCTGGAATCTGATCAGGTTTGAACAAACCCACAATATTAGCCCAATCATCAGGGTCCCAAAGACAATGCAATCCATTATCGATAGAGAATGACAAATCATAAGCCGAATTCCATAGTATGAAGGCTTCAATTAAAGAATTCTTCAAGCTCATTTCATCCCATGCGACGTTATTTAAAATAAGTGAATCGATAAGGGCCTTTGAACCATTAATATGGCTAGGCCTTTCCTTAAACCCGTTGAGCATTACTTCATAGAGACATAATAAAATTGACGAACATAAGCAAGAATCAATATTCCGGAAATTATTACCGTTTATATCCTTGAGTTCCTTTGAAAGATTTTGGGTGGCCAGCGAATAGTAAATCACATGGTCGTTCACCTTATTATTAACCCTACGCTTGTAATGCAATGAACCAACTGCTAAAATAGCATTCTTTACCGCGCTATTTTGGGTACTTACCCACAGGAGAATAGACTCAGTCACCGGGAACCGACACCAGGCATCTATAATCTCGGTATAGGATTCCATAAACTTACGATAAAAGAGGGCCTCTCTAATATTCTTAGTACGATCATTCAAGTAAGTATTCTTGCATATGGAAAAGTCAGCGAATGAACTGGACCCTTGCGAAAAGAAATTCTCGGGGGTTTCTTTGAGTAGAGTAAACCGGTCCGCGCAAGGGAAGTTGGCGTACCGAGGGGAGGAGATGCCGTCAGGAAGAGAAAGATCCGAATGAGATTTAGGACTATAAAAATCAGCGCCGAAATCGGGTCCGCTAATTCCCGCTGCGGTGGTATGAAATACAGGTTCATATAGCGTAGGCCGACTTATAGGCGCTGCCGCAACCATCGGGTGGGATGCCATGCCGCCGGGCCCGGAGGACGGAGGCGGGAAATAGTGGGCATTCATACTGTCAAACCAGGATTGCGCGAGGGGGGGGTCTTCTGTCGAACCGTCGGAGGAAATACTGGCAAAAAGGACCGCAATACATCGGCCAGAGAAGGGAATAGGGCACTGAGGACGGTGTGCGAAGCGCCAGATGGGGGTTGGCAGCGTCACAGACCAGCGCGAGGCTGAACGGCCTATCGCACATCCTCGCTGGGACGTTTCTGGCCGCTTCTGGCGTCCATCGCTTTGCGGACCCCGACCGCTGGCTGCTGGACAGCTGGAGTGTTGAATAGTTTGATAGTCGGTGAGGCCAGTTGCGGCATGGCGTGCCATTCAAGTGCTAGGGCGAATTGCTGGAGCCAATTGCTGGAGCCAATTGCTGGAGCCAATTGCTGGAGCCAATTGCTGGAGCCAATTGCTGGAGCCAATTGCTGCGAAAGCGGATCTGGACGTCCCTGGGGTCCGGGCGGAGCGCGGGCCTGAAAGCCGTGGCTATCGTTGCTTCAGGCCCACACGCGCGGAGAACGCTGAATACTAACACAGCAGGCTTCGCGCTGTCAATACGCCTATCTTCATTAAAATGCCCGTTTTATATAGACACAGACTTACATAATAACCATAATATACACTTTGCTGGCTTTTGTCCCTGGCAAATCACCTACCTTCGGGCGGCGTGGCACAAGTGCGCCAACGACGGCCAGCTTACGCCGTGGCTTGGGCATGCTTCACTGTTTATATATCTGACATGGTATTCCTCTGATTTACGTTATATACGCCATAGACCAAAGGACTCATCCGTCCGTAATCAGTATACTGACCGCTGCCACGCGATTTATCACCTGTGGAATTGTTTTAGTGTACTTTTGCATCGGCTAACGTCTTTGTTTCATCCCCCCCCCTCTGGCCGCTTATCTGTCCTTTGTTTTATTTTGGCTTTTTTCCCGCTCGCGTGCATCCGTACATTTGGCGCTAAACCTAAGTCATTACTTGCCTTAATTTCCATCACCATCCGGTTGCTTATAGCTCGCAATGGAAGGTGACCGTATAATCAAAACCCAGGAGGGATCAAGTGTCCCCGTTATTCCTGCCACCGACGCGACTGAATCTTCAATTTCGAATGATTCGGTACCAGTGGAACAAAGCTCGGCAAATGAACAACCTGAAATCCATCAGGAAACCCAATCAGAAATTTTAACCGATCCTGGAGTGAATCTTCAGCCCCTGGTTGAATCTGAGTCTCATCCTGAATCTGAATTCACTCCCGTAACTCATCTTGAACCTAAAGTCAGCTCTGAATCTGAAGCCCCGCTTGCGGTTGATCGTTCTGAAGCTCGACCCGAATCTCAAACGAATCGTAATCCTGAAGTTCAACCTGTAGCTCAACAAGAAATTCAACCGGAAATCCAACAAGAGATCCAGCCCCCCTCTAAAGAAGAGCCTGTACTCCAATCTGAGGTTGCGCCTGTCATGTCATCCAGCTCATTGCCTGACCATACTTCGACTGAAATCCCAATAATTAAGGCCAACAATGATGTTGAAATGAACTCAACTGAGGATAGCGATACCATTGGCTCTGAGTTTGTGGCTAATTTCCTTTCAATATCGATGAGTTCAGCTTCTCAATTGCCTATTAGTGTTTTAAGGAAAATCATCACCAAGGCTAATGAATTTGAAAGCTTGAAAAGTGAAAAGTTGCTTTTGGAGGTATCGGTTGAACAAACTGAACACAATTCTACCCACAGAATTAAAACTATGAAGTCACAATTGAATAATGCTTCGGAAGAAACTCAAAACCTTAGAATTCAAATCAATCGACTTGAAACCGAAAAGTCCTCTATTGAAAGAAACTTCTCTTCATATCAGTCAAAGAATTCGGGAAGCGAAGATGAATTGAGATCTATCAAGTCTCGCATGGAATTAATTGCCACTGAAAAGCGTCAAGCTATTGAAATTTTAGAGCGCAGAAATAACGAAATCGTTGAACTTAAATCTAATATCGATGAGGCCAGAAAACAAAATATTGAAAGTAGAAAAGCCATCATTGAATTAGAAAACAACATTCAGAAGGCGTCTTCAGAGACTAGATCGGCCAAGTTCAAAGAACAAAATTATAAGCAAGAAGTTGAACATCTTAAAAAGGCAAATGAATGGCTTGATGGTGAACTCAAGACCAAAACGCAGGAATTTAGTGATTTCCGCAAAGCTAAAATTGTTCAAATTTCTTCTTTAAGAACTGATCTTGATACATCCAATTCTAACTTGGATTCCCTAAAACAATCTCACGACGTTCTGAAGGAAAAGTATGCTGAAATATGTACAAGCTTGGATGCCTCATTACTCAAGAATAAGAGTCTTCAAGATAGTCATACCACGGCCGAAGAAAGTTTCCGTGCTGAAATGGCCTCGCAAATAAGACTATGCGAACTCTGGGAAAGCTCGGCTAAGGATTCCAAGGCCAGGGTTGAACAATTAGAGGAAATGATTGAGATCGAACGTGAACGAGAAATTCAAGAAGTCGCTAAATGGAAGACCCAAGCTCAGGAAGCCAAGGAGAAGAGTGAAAAGCTTGAATCTCAATTATTATCACTAGAATCTCAAATGGAAAGCGCCTTTACCAATAATGATGTCAATTCTACTGGTGCCAGAGGTAATAATAATAATAATAATAATCAAAATCAAGCCGAATCTGCCAAGGGTTTGTTTTCGCCTTCAGCTCATATTATTTCCGAAATTCAACGTGGCGGCGGTTCGCTGGTTCAACTTTATACCGATTTCCAAGATACTAAGAAGAGACTTGAACGTGAGAAGAGCCGAAATCTTATATTCCAACGTGATATGGATAAGATTTTGGAGGAATTAGAGAACCATACGCCGACTATATTGGCCGAACGGGATGAAAATAAACGTCTTGAGTCTGAGCTAACTCATTTAAGTGAGCTTTTAGAGGTTACCGGTAAAGAAAAGGAAGTTTTAGCAAATGAAAATGAAGTTCTTAAAATTAGAGCAAATGACGCCGATAGAGATGTTAGATTACACACCAAGAAGCTTCAGGATCTTTCACGCCAAGTTCGTTACCTTTTGATTCAAGGTCAAGTCAGATCAGATTCCGAAGGCCCACTTACACCTGAAGAACAAGCTGCTTTACAGAAGTTACTTAATAACGAAGAATTAGAAGAATTCGAGAATGATACAGATCGTGTTATTTCCCAACGTCTGATTTTATTCAAAAACATCGCCGAGCTTCAAAGCCAAAATGAAAAGCTCATCAGTGTGGCCAGAAAGTTAGGTCAACAAATGGAAATCAAGGAACAAGAAACCGTTCAACGATTAGAAAATTTGGAATCATCGGCCGTGGAAGAAGCTAAGGAGGCCATTCAGTTATTGCAACAAGAAATGAAGTCTCTCAAAACTAAATCGGATGCAATTTCACGTGAACGTGACATGTTCAGACGAATGCTATCCAATAAGACAGGTGAGGTTATTGCCGATGGTGGCCAAGAGTTGACCGTTCATTCTGATAACAACAATGCCAAGGTTACCCAGCAGTTAATCACTCAAAATGAACATATTGCATCTAATCTCAAAGAATTACAATCCAGATACGATAGCTACCAACAAGAAACTACGATTACTATCAAAACTCTCGACGAACAGATTGTCAATCTCTCTAGAGAGTGTGGTGATCTTCAGATTCAACTATCTAAGGCGAAGAGTCAAAATGAACTTGCTGAGGAAAGATTCAAGAATCTTAGTAATAATCTTCAGTTCTCTAAGACTGAAAATGATGAACTCAAGAAACGCAGTCAGGCTCTTCAAGATACTCTTCATAAACAAGATCTTCGTACTCAACAAGTTGTGGAAGAGTTGGTCGACGTTAAGTCTTTGAGTGATAGTTTTAGAAATGAAGTATCTAACCTTAAGGCTGAGAAATCCTTATGGAAGTCAGTCGAACAACGACTTTCACAGGATAATGCATCTCTCTTAGAGGAAAGGGGAAGACTTAACACCTTGGTGGCCAACCTTCAATCCATTGAAACTGAAAGAGAACGCACCGAGGGTGAAAACAAGCGTCGTTTGATAAATCAAGTTGAAGTTCTTGAAAAGGAAATCGCTTCTGTTAAGAAGCATCTTGAAGATGAAGCACTTGAGGTCAAGAGAGTTACTGCGAGAAAAGAAATCGAATCTAAGGAATATCAGGGAAGAATTGACAAGTTAACCAATGATTTGTCAACTACACGTGAAACTCTCATTTCGACTAAGGCCGATCGTGAAAACTTCCAGGCTAGAGTGGGTGAACTTACCATATCCCTTAAATCTGCTCAAGAAAAGCTTGACCTTCTTCAGAAGCCCAAGAATGCTTCTGAAACTTCTGAAGAGGCACTCAGCGGAGAAATCGAAGCTCTTAAGGCCGCATTGGATCTTTCAAAGTCAGAGCTTAGTATGGCCAATAGCCATATTGAAGAACTCACCAATGTTGCCAAGGCTGCAGAAGAAGCTCTTGAGAACATGACTAATACTCATGATGAATATAGAGCCGCTACAGATGCTTCTTTGAAGGAGAAGGACGATGAATTGACCAACCTACAGGATAGACTTGATGTTATTTCCCAAGAGCTCAATGATACTAACCAAGAGATTTTGGCATTTGAGGTCAAGAGAAACGAATTATTATCCAAATTTGAAAGCGAAAAACAAGAATACAACCAAACCATTAAGGAACTTCAAAGTAATTACAACAGAATTTCTGAAGACCAAAATGTTCTTAAGAAGGATCTTGAAGCCCAACGTAGTATTGCTTTGGAGGCCCAGGAAAGTTATGAAAAGGAACTCGTGAAGCATGCTGATGCAACCAGAACCCTTCAAGAAATTCGTGTCGCTCACGTTGCTGTCAAGGAAAAATTACAAGAAGTCACTAAGGAAGCTGAAAATGCTACTGATATGCTTAAAGATTCAGAGATCAGTTGGGAAACTCAGAGAGATTCCTACATTCAAGAGATTGACCAGCTTAAGTCAAGATGTGATGATATAAATAATCAGAACAGGCTTTTGCTTGATCAACTGGATAATGTTACATCCAGCGTTTCTAAATTTAAGACTTCTAATGAAATCATTGGTGGTGTTGGCGATGATGATACTGAGTTAGCCGTCAGTAACTCTTCCGATGAAGATTTGCGTGATATTATTAGGTATCTACGTAGAGAGAAGGAAATTGTTGACTGCCAACATGAAGTTGCTTTACAAGAAACCAAACGACTCAAACAACGCCTTGATCATACAACCGCTAGTCTTGATGAGGCCCGTTTGGAATTAGCTAACGAAAGACAGCGCGAATCAGATTCCGCTAGATTGGCCGTTGAGCATAAAGAATTACTTGAAAAGATCAATGAACTCAATATTCTGAGAGAAAGTAATTCAGCCCTGAGAAGTGAGAATGTACATAATTCTAAGCGTGTCGGTGAACTGGAAGCTGAAATTGAAACACTTAAAGCCAAACTTGACCCAATTCAGGCCCAACTACAGGATGCTATTGCCGAATCTGAAGGTAAAGATGAACAGATCAGACTTGTTCAAGAAGATAATGAAAGATGGAAGACCCGTACCCAGCAAATCCTGCAAAAGTATGACAGGGTTGACCCCGCTGAGTTACAAGCTTTGAAGGACAAGGTAGAATTACATGAAACTGAGCAGAAATCATTAGCTACTAAGAACGATGAGTTGAATGCCCTGGTTGCACAACTTACCATTGAACATGAAGAGAGTAAATCCAAGCTTGAAGCCGCGGCTGCTAGTAGCGATGAAACAAAAAAGTCTAGTACTAATTTACAAGAAAAACTTGATGCTCTCCAGGGTAGATTCAACAGACTTAAGAATGAATCACAAGAAAAGCTCTCAAGAAGACGTGCTGAAGCGCAAGAACTTAAACAGCAGATTGTTCAAGTTACAACCCTCCAAGAACAAGCTCAAAAGACCCTTGAATCCAAGCAGAGTGAATTGGATGAACAAAATTCACGACTTGAAGCCTTGCAAAAGGAAATCGAGGAATCAAGACATACCGATAACACTGAAGGTCACCTTGTTGCTTTAAGTGGTTCGAGTAATCAAGAAGTTGACACTTTGAAGGCTCAACTTGATACATTAAAGACCGAGTTAGAAAAGGCCCAAAAGGCTGCTCAACAGAGTAATACAACTGAAGCTACCGAATTGCTCTCTGGCAACGTCAGTAATGAAGAATTTGAAGCTGTAAAGGCTGAACTCGAAAGAACTAAGGTTCAATTGGAAGAGTCTCAAAAGGCAACTTATACCGAACAAGTTACTGGTGAAACTGAGTCTAGTGGCCAATCTGAAGAATTGAAATCAACAATTACCGCTTTGGAGGCAGAAATTGTAGAACTCAAACAAAAGATTGCTAGTTCTCAAGCTGTGCCTCCTTCTACTCCTGCCGCTGACTCGATTAATGCTGTTTCTTTTGATGAAAGTGCTGGTACAACTCCTGCTGTTACCACCCCTGAAGCTGGCTCTCAATTACAAACTCTTATTGCTGAAAATGAGCGGTTAACCAACACTATTGAAGCCCTCCAAACTGAGATTAGTGAACTTAAAGCTCAAATTGAGGTTCTTAAGAAGGAAAAGGAAGAGGCTGAACAAGTTTCCTTTGCGAGAGCAAAGTCCATCTTCCGTGAAAAAGCTCGCGATGTTATCAATAAAAACGTTAATAAGGCTAAGGAAGATTGTGAAGCTGAGAAGGTCCAGGAGATTCAAAAGCTTACTGAAGATTATGAGAATAAGCTTGCTGCTCTCAAGGAGAGTAACGCAAATGAACTCTCTAAGGAATCCGATGGTTCCAATTCTGAAGATATGTTAAAGCTTCGCACTTCCTTGGAAACTAAGCATGCCCAAGAACTTACGAAGCTTAAGGAGGAATTTGAAGTCTCTAAAAAGAAGGCTGCTGATTCGGCAAGAGAAGCCACTCAGAAAGAAATGGAAATGAGGGGTAAGCTTTTGCAGAAGAAGAATGAAAAGAGTGAAAATTTAGTGAAGGTCCTTCAAGCCAAGCTGGCTAGCTATGAATCCCCTTTGGGCGTACCTCCTACTTCCGGACAACAATTGAATAATCAGTCCTCTCTTCAATCTGGAGTTACTGGTATTCAACAACAAAAGCCCAGTGCAATTCCAGTTCCTATTTTGGGTAACTTGGCCACTCCTATTCCCACTACTCCTAATTCTGGCTTCAATCCTGGTCAAATGGCCAATCGTGGAGGTCGTGGTGGCATGACTGGTGGGTTGCCGAGACCTCAAGTGAACACACAGGCTATGAGAGCTGGAAATAACAACGGCAAGAATATTAACAGCAATAACAATAATAACAATAACGAAAACAATAACAACAGCAATAATAATAATAATAATAATCAGTCCAAGGTCATCAGCAACAATGATATTCCCCAAAATACACCAACGGCAGCTGTTGGCGATAAACGCCAACTTGAAAGTGTCACCACTACCCAAGAGCCCAAAAAGAGAAATGTCACCGATGAAACTGCCACTACTGATGAAACTACCGGTACCGACGAAAACAAGTAATTTGCTTACAGAATAATCTCTAAATTTCTTTTGAGGTTAATGTTGGGTTTATGAAATATCTATACTACTTTCACGATTGCGTAGAAAATGTTGATTCTTTCATTTTTCAGATTTCTGTCCTCGATTTTTCTTTGTCCATATATATTTTTTTTCTCGTTTTATGTTTTAGTTTTGTATGTTATTTATTTTATGTTTCTCTATTTAATTTATTCAAATTTTCTTTGTAATATTGACCTGTCATTAAATCTATATATTTTACATTGAGGGAAAATAATTTTCCTAAATTTTGGCATATGATAATATATGCTTATATTTTTTATTTTTTATCGTTGATAGATAAAGTAATTTCCCTTATTTCTCCTTTTTCTCTTCAGTCACGAAAGACTCCTTGAGTTTCACGCCATGAACTAGCCATTCACTTAAGCCTTCAAGCAAAATCATGAATAAGCAAAGTAGACTGGCAATAGAGTAATGGCTAATACTAGTACCAATATCTAACCAACTGCCTTCATCAACTACCAGGTAAAAGAAGTTAAGAGAGAGAATATCCGAGATCGAGAGGGACATAGAAAAGATAGCAGAGGGAGCTAAATGCAATCTAAGATTAAGAATCCCCAGACAAGCGGATAGAATGATAAACGGTGAAAGCAGCTTGAAAAGTAAGAGCGCGCCCATGGCAAATGGATCAAAGATAGGCAACAAACGGTAGACAGAGTCAAGCGAGAAAGAGGAAATAGAGGCAATGTTACCGGTACCAAAAAATCCAATTTGGGAAAAGAAAAAGAAAAATAAAGATAACCTGAATGACCCAAGGGTAAGCTTTCTGTATTCCTTGACCTTCAATTGCTCCTTTTCAGAAACCTCAAAAGGTGATTCAAGCTGGAATAAGTATTCAAGTTCAATCCAGGTAGCCAAGAGAACAAAAAAGTTAACGTAGAAGATACCTTCGTAAGAGATAGTCAAAATGATGAACGTAGGAGCGAATGTCAAAAAGATGATCAGTAATCTAAATCTATAATCGCTTACAGGAGAAATCCCATGAAGGAAAGGAATGATGATAGAAGCCACTAAAACAGCCCAACCGATAATTTGATTTGATACAGGGAGACCCAGGCGAGCCTGTAAGGAGACAATAGATGAATTGGTCACCCACATACAAAGAGGAATCAACCCAAGTTGAAGGCCAATTAGAGCTTGTGATATCATAGGGGGTTTGAGCTCAGAATTAAGCTTAGCAGTGAAAAACAAACCCAAAAGAACCATGATACCACCAGCGATAAGAATCTGTTGAGCACTCTCAACCTTGATAACAGGTAATAGTGTGTAAGAACTCATGCCAAGACAAAGGATACCCCAGAAGATACATAACCTGATATTCTTTTTAGCTACGTTCAAATCATAGATCCAAGGGAAAAGAGAGAAAATGACGAAACAGAGAGAGAAAATTTCACGATGAAAATAACCGATAACAATAGCTTCTAAAATCAAAAGGGCAAATGCAAGTGCAAGGAAACTCACTAAAATAGGGCTGTTAGGCGATGAGCTTTTGGCTAAAGTATAGATACCTCGGCCGATAGTGGATCTCTTTTCCAAAATAATAGCCCAGAAAAGTACGGGGAAAATTGCGTAGAAATAGAAATTAAAAGGTGAATCTTGATAGTACATAAGACCACATAATACACTACCAATAACCGAAGCCAAAATTCTAACAAGAGGCTTGGACACTTCATCGTCGTCGACAACGAATGAGTACAGGAAAGAAGTAGAGGCATATCCAACCCATCCCAAAAATCCAATAGTAACTAAAGATCTCAAAAATAACCAGTTGTATGTTTGAAGGTATCTTAAACCTTTTAATCCTAATCTCATTAGTTCTTCACATTCAGCAATAGCTTCATTGTACTTTTCATTTTCATAGAGGGAATCGATAATAGCCAGTCTATCTTCAATAGATTTGCCTGCTTGCGAAAGTTCAGGGTAGGGCTTGAACTTAATTTGAGAAGCCTTTTGAAGGTCCTGCTTAACAAGGTATTGTTCGATAATTGCAAGTGCATTAGCTCTCATGGCCTGAACTTTAATATCGTCTGTAGTATCAAGATAAGCTAATGGAATTTCACCCACTGAATTCGCGGCATAATTAATACCAACCAAGTAAGACATCAAGGAAGCAAGATCGGCTTGATTGATATCATTACGTTTTACTGGTAAATTCCATTTCTTGGAGTATTCATCGTGAGTACTGAAATCATCCTTGATAGGTTTAGCAACACCGGCACCCCAGGCAACTAAGGGAGTACGAGTATTATCAGGATGACCATCGCCATGACTGCCCCAATCACTCATGCCATGATCGGCAGTAACAATCCAAGCAGTTTGGTCATCATTTTCGTAGAATTCTTCAACGATTTCGACAATTTCCGCAATTTTGGTGTCAATGTACTTAATATTATCGTAATATTCAGCAGAGTAAGGACGATAACTATGACCAGCTGTATCAATACCAAGTAAGTGAAGAAAGAAAACAACCTTGTCTTCCCTAAGACGACGATTCAATTCAGGATCTGTCTTGGCACGGTTCAGTAAATCCTTAACATGCTTGAAGACAAATTCATCTAGCTCAATGGATGATTTAGTGAAATCTTCAAATTCATGACCATACATAGTAGCATCAACACGTCCCTCGACGGCACCATCGGCAAACATAGGAAGAATATCAGGCGAGCCAAAGGACCAAGTATGTCTCGATTGGTTGAAGACGGAATCAAAATCCACTGGATTTTCTTTCCAACCTTTAGTGACAGCACTGACATCTTCGTAGAAGCCAGCGATCATAGCCACGTGGCCAGGACGAGATTCAGTGGGCATGCGGGTATGCGAGACACCGAATGTACCATCATTGAGTGCCTTTTCGCGAATGAATGGGGCCAAGTAACCGGTCTCGCCAGTGGTAGGGTGAGTAATATTATCAAAACATTTATCAGCACGCATACCATCGCCTACAATAAAGAATAAACGTTTGGCTGGTGCGGGGGCTGTATCAGAGGTGGCTTGATGGTGTTTCATACCATGAACTAAAGGACTGACGAAGTAAATATCGAAGATTGACCACAAGAACGCGAAGTGGAATAAAACTCCCACAACGAGGAGTGGACGTTTGCGAAGAAGATTCATATTTTGATCGAATTATACCTCTATTCTCATATATTTTCTTCTCTATATGTGTATCTATAATTGACCTTGTTCTCTATTCGGGGCTGAAGAAGGTCGATAGTAATTAATTTGTAAATGTTTACGGAGAGATAGTGAGTGATAAACGATTGTGTAGGTAAATGTGGCGAGCCAAAAAGGTACTGTATGAGACGCCGTAATATAATTATATAACCCGAACCCCTTGATATCGCAACCGTGGAGTTATTAGATAATATAAATAGCCTACACAAGGTCAGTTTCCGCAGCAGATACTATCCAGACTTTAGGTCCTGAGATGGATCGGTGCCTTGGCGGTTACCGTTTTGTTGTTCAAACTCCCAACGTAAACACGATGGCACGCGTACACATATGCACGCAGCATGATAGCGATAATGGCGTTTCTGGAGACGTATATAGTACGCTATGGCTGAGGTTCGTTTTATTATAACAATGAAGAAAATGGTGGTCGACGTCTGGCATACATAGGCATGAATATTGAACCCATATGTATATATAATATTACTCCATACAAATACACAGTGCTAGCGAAGGGGCTCAATTTTCCTCCGTATTTCAAGATAATTGGCCATAACATCTAAATGATCACTTACGGATTTAGCCCAGTTTCCTTTAACCTCCTGGTCTAGTTTTAATGCTTTGATGTATCTCTCAGTTCCGTCAGTTGTTTTCAGTAACTCCAGACTGAATTTTCTATCGGACTCGGCTCGATTCTTGTAATACTGACTTATTTTATATACGTAGTCATTCCAAGAATTCTGGTAGATTTCCATCAATTTACCATACTCAGCTAGCTCAACTTCAGAAAATGGTTCAGATAGGGCTGCCGGTTTAACTGGAGGTGCCAATGATAATATCGACGTATTATTCTGTAGATCTATTGTAGAAGCATTAGAGTATGGTAAAGTAGTTCCAGAGGACCCTGTAGTCGAACTTTGATGGTGCGCATATCGCTTATTAGAATTCACCGCTGAAAACAACGTATTCGGCCTTTTGCCAGTTTCGTTAATATGGTCAGTCAGGTCACGCCTTAGTTCATCAGTATTGTCGCTGGGATAACTACTGTGAACTTCTCCAGGTATATCAGCAGACATTGGACTATCTGGGATGTCATGAGTCTGAATGTCGTTAAGTATACTTCGCATATCAAAATTACCAAACGTCTGGCTTAAAGGTGGCACGTTCACGAAATCATCAAGCGACATTTTATTCATTTTCAAAGGATCAGCCTTGGATCCCGTTTCATTTAAATTAATTCGAGGTTCCGGTGTAAATACTGATCCCGTACGAGGTTTTTTGCTACTTGGAATCCCCTCAGTAAATTCCTCATCTTCATCACTTTCCAAAACTATAGGACTATCACGCTTCTGAGATCTAGCATTTGGCATATTAAAATCAGGCTCATTATATTGAGGATTCATCGATTCGTAATTATTTCCGAGGTTTGGCATGGTAGGCAAATCACCAGTTGCGCTATTATCTTTTCCGGCGCTGGACTCCATGGCCGGTCCACTATCTTCAGGGGTCTCAACCTCGTCGGTAAGGTCTATAAAGTCAACCTTCTGGAAGTTATTCTTACCCTTTGCATTATTATTCTTGTCATTAATATAATTATTGTAATCATCATCGTTAAGCATACTCTCAATTCCGCCTGAGCCCTTCGGAGGTACAAAAATATTTCTTCTTTTCGTCGGTCCATGTCCTACTTCATCGTCGTCATAGCTAAAGGCTTTATTTTTCACACCCCTATTATTTGGTATATTATCACGAGAGGATTTACTAGCGGTGCCTGTCCTCAAGTTTGTGGGATCCGGTACCGCAAATTTGATGGATGGTCCATCCTCACTAAACAGGTTATTCTTATCAGCCGTACCAGACGGGGAAGAATAATCAGTGAAATCTTGATAATTCTGCCGCTTATTTTCACCAGCCCCCGTTTGGTCATCTCGTGTGCTACCAAATTGATACCTTTCAGATGATTTATCTTGTGGTTTATCTCTCGGCGCCTTGGTCGATGCATAAGAGTACCCGGTGGTTGATTGGGTCCAGGTATCGTTATTGGTATCTTTGTAGTCAAAATTTCTCTCTTTATTATATTTATTAGTACCAGTATAGGCTGTCGAGTTATCACTGTGATGATCTTGAGACGGCCCTGGTCGCGGCTCTGGATGTTCCCGCTGGTATTGATTTTGTGATTTACTAAAGTTAGCGTTGTTTGAAGATTCTGAGTGAGGTTGGTTTTTAAACGCTGTTTTCCTAGAATTGCCACCAGTTTGATCATAATTTCGCGATCTGCTCCATAGTGGTGGGATACTACCATCTGGATCAAGGCCGCCCATGCCTGTCGTAAACGCAAACATATTATCAAAATTATCGTAAGCATTATTATGACGCGGTTTATTAAAACCCGTTCGAAATGTATTGAAATACGTCTGAAAGAAAGGATTCATAAATCTTCCTCTGTCATTGAATCGACCTTGAAAAGCGGATGCTCCACTGGAGTGAGGGTGTGTGAATGTAGTGTACGAGTATGATTGTGATGATGTACGAGCGTTTCCACTGGTATTACTATTATAGTTATTATATGGTTGACGAGGTTGCGAAGTGAACTTTGGGGTAGTGTCACCTTGATAATTGGTAAATGGGCGAGTTGACGATGAGACAGGCCGTGTTAAGTCGTACTTTCGCCGATCCGCCTGATTCGAAAGCACATTATAAGCTGACACAACAGACTTAAATTTATCATGGGCTTCAGCATCCGGGTTCTTATCAGGATGGTATTTTAATGCTGGTTATAAATAGTTAGTAAAAATCCTGTCGGAGAAAATGTAGCGTTTCTCGTCATTTGCCTTCAAGACATATGAACGAGCACTCCTTAAAATATAATAGCATACCTAGTTTTTTATAGGCCTTCTTTATGGCAGATTCATCGCAAGTTCTGTCCACGCCCAGTATATTATAGTAGTCAGGCAATGGTACTGACATGGTTGATTCTCATTGCTTTCTAATTTTGGCACTGCTGATATTTCAATTAAGCTCATGCGGTAGCGGCCATATTTAACGGGGAGATTATACCTTTCAACAGGTTATGATCAATATAATATATACTCAATATTAATCATCAAAAGTCAGATTAATTTATTAAAACAAATGATGTAATTACTCTATTTCAAAAACAAAAGAAGCTATATAAGAATATATTTTATCATTATTAAACGCTAAGATCAACATCAAGCCAGTGAGTGATCCATGAGATTTTGCACCCCACTGATTTGCAAACACCTTTACTTTCCTCGTTATCAATTTCGACATCAGCATGAACCCATTTCCACTGAGGAACGGTCTCTTGAATAGTACGGATGCCCTTGGCTCCATATAGATCAAACATCTTAGTATTCACCAGTTCAAGGAAACTCCGCTTAGCAAGACCCAATCCTCTGTATTTATCGCGAACGTAAAGAGTGATTAGCGAACCGTCGGTTGATAGAAAACACCAAGCAGCCGTTTCATTATCAATCGAATCGTGTAGGCAAATATTCGGACGTTGCAGCATGAGGTTCCTATCACGGGGAATTTTGGATGTACCCAAAATAATCTGTATACTATCATCATCCGCCGGTCTGATAGAAAACCTATCATAACTCTTGTTTCTTTTAACATCGTAAAGGTCTTTTTCTTCATTCATGATAAATAATTGTTTGTAATAAGCTGGTGAAACCCGGGTTACTGCACTGACGGTTTTAATTATTTGAACAAAGGACTGATGGACTGCACCAAATATAACGGGGTTTCCAGTGTTTTTTCCGTATCCATTATCCTCATTAAGAGCTCTCAAAAACGAAATCAAGCCCCTGAATTGAGATTCTAAGATAATCTGAGAGTCTTTTTGCCATGTAAACTTAAATCTTTCGTACGATGAATATACCCAGACATTAGTGCCAAACGTCTCCGGACTAATGTCAATTTCAGCTACTATGAATGGTTCAGCCAGGTGATCACCATCCATCGTGGCCTGGGACTCATTATGAATAAGTGTCTCTTTCTTTGTATTTGCTACATCAATATCAGCAATGATGTCGAAATTTCCCTCATTTATCCCTGTTATCTGGGGTACCTCGCCCTCAGGGAAAGTGGCAACAACAAGGGTATGTGGTGACCTGGGGGCACTTTGGACCCTTCGAAACAGTGACAACGACTGAGGTAGTTGTGATTGAAGAAGTCCAATCACTGTCTCGCGGGCAACAACATGAAACTTGGTAGAATTGGGTACCTGTGTCATTATTGGAGATCACTCATGCAACTCTTTGGATAGGGAAATGGTAAGCTGCTCGAAACCAGCCAACAACAGAGATGGTGATCCTTTGAGCGATGTACTAAATGACTCTTATTAATGTCACGACACCACGATCATAGATAACTGAAACTGAAATAAAAGAAAGAAAAAAAACTTTATCTACAGTAACCCAAATTTTATTTTTCTCGAAATTTTAATAATGAAACTATTTTTTTTGGTTTTTTCTTTGACTTTTGGGCTTTCAAAGTATAATATGTTTAAACAAATTGCGCTATATAAGCTTGTAAAGATACACAATTAGTTACAAGGAGGGAATAAGCGTCACGAAGAATATACAGAACACTGATCGAGAAAATAACTCTAAGGGTCAGTTAGAAAGTCGCAAGGGAAATTAGAGGCGAAAATAGGAATAAGACCTTTTGCGGAAAACCCCGAGGAAATTGGCAAAACAAGCATTTTTGATCTTTTGTGATTTACGGGAGATATAAGGGTAGTCGGGCCTAATTTCTGGAAGAGGAAAAAATTAAACTGCTCCCTGGGAGGTTCGAACTCTCGACCTTCAGATAACTTGAAATAATAAGTCTATGAGACTGACGCTCTACCAACTGAGCTAAAGGAGCAATTGTGAAATTTGTTTTGATTTTGGACTTCACATCATTCCTAATTTCATTATTCTCCCCCATTTTTTTAATATCCAACAACCATCTTAATGTCCATCATCAGCCCGCCGATTAGTGTACAGTATTATAATCTAATACCCTCGATATCCAATTCCCAAGCTATTAATAAACCCCATTATCCAAATAACTTATGGAATTCTGTAGATGGTGCGGGTTTATAGAAGCATGGCATTATTTATTTACAACCAAGCCGGAAAAATATCTAGCTAGTGTTGATCAGATCCACAAAGACTGTCTGTATCTCCAGGATTTTCTCCTCCCGCGACAGTTCTTTCCTTCTATTTAACTAACTATCCTTATATCCAGGGAAAAAAGATCCAATATGCGCCAAGTGCCCTTAGCGTACTCGGCGGATATCGAAAAACCCATCACACCATCATAAACAGCACCCCCATATATATTGCCAAAGACTGGGGCAATGAATACCCATGAGTTCAACCGGCCTAATAGGAAAGTAGATGGAAATGGTGATACCAATTCATCATGTTACATCCTTTATCAACGGAAACTTTTCAGTTTCTTGCCTTGGGAAATTCTTGTCACAGGTTCCATTTCACACCTGATCCTACCTATCCTTGGCATATTCAAACCACTACTACCAATTGTCTCACCTTTGTATAGGTTTTTATATATATCCGTATATTTTACCTAGGTTCAAAAAAAAGAAAGAATATAATAAATAAAAAAGACTGCAGCACCTTATGTTCCCACGTGGTCTCCCACCGTAGTACTTATGAAGGCTCTCACTGGCTTAACTATGATTGATCGGACGGGAAATCGTGCTTTCCAGTGGATATGGCC